>BGPR01014564.1:21012-38024 GCA_013235015.1 Araneus ventricosus
ACTAGAAGCTGACACGCGAAAAGAACAAATGGAAAACGAAGGAATGGGTTGGAATAAAGAGGAAGGGTAGGAGAGTTAAAAGTTTCACCATTTGGAAAAAAGAGGATTAAAGAGAACACTTCTGCTTCGTAGCTGTTGCAGATATTTTCAGAAGGATCCAGACGACATAAATATGACCTATGCAGAACAGATGAACTAGAAGCAGACACGCGAAAAAAACAAATGGAAAACGAAGGAATGGATTGGAATAAAGAGGAAGGGTAGGAGAGTTAAAAGTTTCAGCACTAGAGTCCAATTTTCCGCCAGGTCCAGAAAGGGAGAAAACTTTGAAGGCTAAAGAATAAAAAGAACTTCTGGAGGGCAAGAATATCTTTTCTCCTTTTTTATCAGATAGAGCCCAATTTGTCCTTTAGATGTGTTGGAGCCAATGAGGCTCAACTGCAGTTTAAAGATCCTTATCTGTTCTCACTCTTTATTCAAGAAAACCTTTTTATTCTTTTTTTCACCGTATTTCCCTCGAATGCGTGCATTAGAATGCATCTTATACATTTAGGTGTATCTTTTATCTCTCACAAGCTCTGATGTTGCAGGTCTTTTCAGAAAAGTCTTCTAACGGCGCGTATCGATTCTTTTTCAACTGATTTCGGTGCAGTTAAATGCTACTGGTACAGATAAGTAATGTCACGACTGGAATATGTAAGGGTCCGGTATATAAAGACTGTATTTCGTTCCAAATGAAGAAGTAACACCTAAACAAGGGCGTAAAATTCGTACAATGATCATTGATACTCAGTATACTATAAGATATTGTGTATTCAGATGATGGGCCTTGTTTCGTTATTGGTAATGTTTGATCGCAAAATTTATAGAAATGAAATAACTAAATAACTAAAAAATATTCCAACACAAAAGCCAGTTATGATTTTTTTTAACAAAACGTGTCCTTAAAATCCTGAAATCTAATACTCTGTAACACAAACATTTGTTTGAAAACCATTTTCAATTAATGATGTTAATTCATTTCACATGGCAAATGGGGCCATTCAATTTAATTTCGAATTTCATTAAGCATATTGCAGCAGGGTAAGTAAAGACGCAGTGAAAATAAAAAACTATTTTTCATTACAAACATCACAATGCCTGAACGGTGGTCACAAGTGTCCTTTCTTATCTAGTCACATCATCTGATTCGGCACCCCCTCTCTAACATTCGCACCACACCAATGGGAGAAGAATTAATTCGTCGAGTGACTTCATGGTCACTAATGGAACCACAAGGATATTTCTAGATATAATCATATATCTACATATAATATCTATAAATATATATCATATATCCAAATATAATATCTATAAATATATATCATATATCCAAATATAATATCTATAAATATATATCATATATCTATATATAATAATAATCATATATCTAACTAATCATACAGTCTAGTAGAATTGGATATAATCATGAAAACACAGTCAAATCAAAAATTTAACAGCGAGTATCTTCTAAAACATTACTTTCAATTTTCTGATACTGTGAATTAAAGTCTCATTCTTTCTTCTTCTACCATGAATTCTAAAATTAAATTGGTCAAGCGCATTTTACGTGTATCTCATAATGAGCATGAGTAAATTTCAGTTTTTAAGCATGCTTCAGCAAATGCACATTTCCTTTACAGATTTTTGAATCAACAGGTAGTCGTAAAAGAGGCAGAGGCTATCAATTCGCATCTCAAAGATTTTATCAAAAAATGCAAATAAAATCTTCCTAGAGCTTCTTCAAAGTGTTAAAAACCTTTCTTACGCAGTTTATGGGAAACTTCAGTCAGACTTAAATCTTTTTTAGCTGCAAGAGAAGGGACAGAAAAAATTCCTTAAACTTCCTGTTTATCTCATTTTCATTCCAAAAGATTTGGATTATTCTCAACTTTCTTGTTATTGTATACCCCTAACAGCATCAAATTTAATACAACTTCTAAAATATATAATACATTATATAATGTATTCTATAATATATAATATATTCTACAATATATAATGTAATAATATAACTTCCTATAGATATAAGATCCGTTTTCTCACCTAGATGTCATACAATTTGTGTGACGTGTTAAAACATTTTCTTTCAGTAATAAAATACCTTTCATTTCAAAACAGGTTGAAGGGAAATGTGTTATTTTCTTCAGAACTGGAGTATTAAATTCTCGCTGCAGATGGAATAAAAAAGATATGTTCCACTTGCAGATAAACAGATGTTAATGAACATGAATGCTTTCTTCACTGTAGCTTCTTTAGATGTTTGTTTGATCTGCGGATTTCGTTTTGTAAAGGAAATGTACTTGCTTTTCAGTTATAGAGGAAAGGAATTTCTGAAACGTTCAGGTGTTATTTACTTGACATTTTAAAATTTTCCAGCAAATTGTAAACCGGTAAATACTGCTGCACTCAACTCTGCTATATATTTCTTTGCCAATTCAAAATATGAAACAATATCTTTTTTGTGCGAAAATGAAATATGTAGCTGTATAAATATAAGAATGACTATTTCGCCTATGTTTTTAGACATTTATTTGAATTGAGGGTTTTGTTTTATAAAGGAAAAATTATACTTTTCGACTACGAAGAAAACGGAATGTACAAAAATGTAAACTGTTTATGTTAGTTTCAAGAATTTTCTGTCGAATTTTAAATTCAAAAAACCTAATTTCAAGTAGTCTACAAAGTTTTTCCGTTCAAAATTAAAACACGCTCAAGCATAAATTATTTCAGAATTCGTTGCATATGCCAAACATTTACATAGAACGTATCATAGATTGTTTGGGGCATGCCGTGTTACTTCTAACATGAAGAATGTTACAATTTCTTTGAGAACTATATGCAACATCTTTTGATAAAATAAAATAAACTCAGTTCATGTTTGGAGGAAATCTAGAATCTAGATTGCAAAACAATTTTAAAAGTATGGTTTAAAAATGAAATATTTGTATTTGATCAAAATGAGAAAAAAAAAGGAAAGTATTTACAGAAAAGTAATTGAATCCTTCCTTCTTTGGTTCTTTCTAAATAACTTAGATAGCTTTCAGGATTAGATTTATAAAGGAAAATAAATATATTTCAATAACTGAAAATGGTGATATAAAATAGATTAATTTATATTATAGTATTACTTTACATACTGAAAATTTTGTCAGGTTTAAAAATGCAAGCTGCAAAAATATATATGATTGAAACAATTTTCCATTATGAAAATAAAGTGTATCGAAGAGTGTTAAATGATGAAATTTTTTATGCCAAAATATTTATATAGTTTAACAACGTGATGACAAGTTATGCAATGTTGACAAAATTTTAGTAAATTCAATAATGTTATTATTTCTAACCGATATTGCTTACAATATTAGGATCATTTTTAAAATTTTTCTTTTGAAAAATAATACTTAGCTACGTTCTACACATTGAAGAAGATACTAGTTTTCCTATATGATAGCTGTTTAAATAGCTGAAACAATTAATTATTATATTCAACAACATCATCTAAAAATTGTTGCCTGTGTAATGAAAGGAGGAATCGAAAGGCTACAAAAAATAGCACCGAAATATTTTTAATAACTTTTTAATTAGAAAAATATAAATTCCTATTCTTTAGAAACATCTACAAGAAAATAATGCACTTTAAGCAAAAAGAAACGGAAGAATAGTTTTATAAAATGAAAATGGTACCAATTCCTTTATACTTTTTCCGATTACAGAAAAATTCATAAGTCTTGTTGGAAATTTATTATTTAATTAAATAGTTGCAACAAAAAGGTAAAACAAGCTTCAATTCAATACTAATGACTGAAATTTGATAAAACTTTTAGAGGACAAAAAGCTTTACAACAAATTTGTTTGTATCAAGCCACGTTGGCCTTATAAAATCTCAGCTTATAGAGGGGCGAGACTCAAGTCTGTGTGTAGTGCTGCTGAAGAATCCATTCAATTTTAGGAACCATTTTTTATTAGGCTACGTTCCACAGCACAAAACATTAAAGTTACAAGACACAAGACAAGACAGAGAACAACATCACGAGACACGCACACATATTAGAATGACAGAGAGGCATCATGGGAAAAAGATGGCTCCAGTAGCGCCACCTACCATGGAAAGGAGAAGGCAGTAGATTGTAACCGCTACAAGCTTCGAATGCGGAAGATGGCAGTTTGATACCCGATGCAATCAAAATTTTGAAGGCATGTGGGACTGATGCATTTTAAATCTGCTCTCGGGGCTCAAACATCTTTAAGTGGAAGTTTGAAGAGTGCAATGACATCTCAGATGTCATCCTCGTCATTTTACCACAATTCAAAATTACAAAGGTCGTCCAAATTGACTCGCGTGTAGCTAAGAAACGGGTCGTGGATCTCATTAAAAGAATTCAATCAGAGTTACATAAAAAAGTAATTGAAAAGTTTCTTTTATTATGGGATTAAAACTTTTTTAGCTGGCGCTTCTTTTGTAAAAAAGTCTTTTTAAATATATATGGACTTTCTTTTTTAAATTAACTTTTTTATATTAGCTAGGTAACACTTTCAGGGTCTTTTTTTGTTTGTGGTCCCCCACACGAATGGTCCGCATTTGATGCTACTTTATTTCACATTGTATACATTATTATTTTTAAGGATTGTATTTTTATTCTGCATTTGTTTTGAATTTTTGAATGCTTATACAATGCATTACTTTTCTTTTGTACTCTTCACTTTCGACGGTTAAAACGCTCCATAAACCTATGTGTGAGTGTGTCGGCATGGGTAATAAATAAATAAACTGTACACATCATTTAAAATCCAACTGCGAGTTGTATTACCTTCCTCTACGCGTAGCAGAGGTTATAAATTCCGATTTTAATTAGTGTAGCTTTTTCGACGTTTTTCATATGTGTATGGATTGACTCCAATGTATAGAAAAATTTTGTTCATTCATAAATGAGTTTTGTGTATAATCCTGTTCTGAATCTAACCTTAATAAGCAATCGAGTAAACAACAATATGAGTATGAATTCAATCCAGTACATAACAAAATTTTGTTCATTCATAAAAGAGTTTTGCTTGTAATCCTGGACTAAATCTAGCCTTAAAAAACATTCGAAAACTCTTTGTTTACCCTTTCATATGAATGAACATTTAGTATTTTTTGCTCTATGTAACTTTTAAAAGTCTCTATTTGGTTTAAATGACCGCAATTATATTAATGAAATTTTATCTAAAATATAAACCTGTAGACGCATTTTTCCTTCTATTGCAACTATAGTGGGTCAAGAATAAGAAAGTTAAAATACAGTATGCTTTGACAATACCCAACATTGAATTGACTACATTTATGGATAAAATTTGGATGAAATTTCAAATCACGTTTTGAATTTCCGTTTCCCAGCGTTGCAATATGACTCAAGTTTCATGTGTGACAGAGATGTTTTTGTTAATTTTTGAAATGCAACCTGTCTCAGGTAGAAAATTCAATGTAGTAAGGATGTTTTGAACTAAAGCTTTTAAATTGATTTACTTGAATTTGAAATGATAAAATATATATGTAAAAATTTACCAATAATAATCATTTTGAAAAGAACTCCAATAATTTCTTAACAGAACAGAATTAGAAATTATTCAATGAAAAGGTCTACATTCATAATACAGTCAAACCCCGTTATAACGAACCCTTTAACGACCCGACTTAGAAGTTCGTTTTAACCGAGGTTCGCTGTATCCGTATATGCAAAAAAATATCCCAACATGCTAAGATACTACTTCTATAATAAACTTTTTAATAACATAATATTTTCATTAGTAATTAGGGACAAATAAAGTATTAAATAAAATACTCAATAATAAACAAACTAAACATTTATCTTTTTTCACTTATTTGCTAATCCCACTACATTGAAAAAAGATGTTATTTTTGGTAGAAAAGTTTTCGATTTTATATACAACTCGGCAATTTGTTTATTCATTATTTTAAACAGGTCCACAACATGTTCGTAGATGTTTTCTGTGGAAAAAAATTGTTCAAAACGTTTGTAGCTGCTTTTGCATCTGCAATTGAAGGCCCTGGTTCGTCTTGTTCTTCCTCCATTCGTCTGTAACTTCATATCTGAAGACGAATCTACAATATAGTTGTTTTTTTTCATTTACTAATGCCACGATATCTTCCTCACTAACTTCCCCAGCTGACCGGAAAGTCCACCCCTTCCCTGGTTGACACCAGACCAGGTGTCCACCGAGGGGAGGGGAGATATAAACTGTAAAGAGACTTGCCTATTGTTTCTTTGTCCCACTTATGGGGTTAGCAGCGACTCTAACAAAAGTACAGCGAGGAATGTGGTCTCTGGACCAGAGTATTTCATGCAAAAGGGGTAACTCTTGTAGAAGTTGGGTTGACTTGAGCACAATTAGTAAAGAATGTTCCTTTGGGCAAGTAAAAGTTTGAAGTTTTAAAAATGTTCAGTTTGCTGTAATCGAGTCTCTAGCGTTTGCTGTTCGTTGTAAACGTATGAAAATACATTATTAACATAAGGCTTCAGTTGGGACCGTGTAAAAGGTTCACTGTAACCGAGGGTTCGTTATATCCCGGGTTCGCTATATCGCGGTTCGAATGCATAATTCTTTCATTTTTGATTTGCTTGTCAGATGAAAATGCTTGCAAACTGATTATTTTTGCTGATTGTTTCAGAAAAAATCACTTTCCTCATATAATTAAGTATCAAAATTGCCTTTAGTAGATGAATATATTGAAAGTTGATTGCTACAGTGAAAGAGAAACCAACAAACAGAAATCATTTGAATAATCAATAGAATATTTTCAGAATTAGTTGATGGATCGTTGATTCATCACTGTTATTTGGTCCGTTGATTCATCACTGTTATATTGCAATTAGTGGATTCATCGCTGACAATATAATCAGTAAAAATTATGAATAAATTAATTTATTTTGAGAGCAGATTTTATATCTGAGATATTCGGTAGCTGATTTCTATGTTTGGGAAAACGTGATAATGGAAAATTATATTTTTGAAAAGCAGATTTAAATTTCGATTATGATAAGCATCCCTTCTCTATTTCTTCAAATGTAGATGTATTTTCATGTAAGGAAAACATTTTTGTTTTAGTGCTTAGAAATAGTAATAGCTTTTACAAATGTAGCAAAATTATTTTATGCTTAATATTATCGGCCATAAAAATATTTGATACCTATTGATATCATCTGATGGCGTGATTTCTTTGAGAAAATAAATAAATAACTTTCCAAAATTCTATTAGAATATGAAAGAAATGAACATGCATGCGCCTAATTTCAACTCAGTACAAGTGAGTAAAATATTTAAAGCAAAATTAATATCTATCTGAGAATTCAAACCAAAACTTAATATTATTTCACCCTACCATGCCTCCTAGCTTTTCATTGATTTGATTTTCAAGGCAAACACCACATAAATTATTTCTATTTTTGTAACTATATTCTCTCACTATTCATTCCATTCAACTTCCATAATATATACAATCAAATTTATTGAGTATTAATTTTTCTAAATATATTAGCGCAGAGTTTCGCGTATAAAAATGTATTGACAAACATAAATTTACAAGATTATAAAGGAACAGAAATGGTCTCAGGTAAAATTAAGTTCTTTAAATTGCGAACATAGAAATTAGTTTAAGATTTTATGGTATAGTAACGTTAACCTAGTCGTTTGAAACAAGAAAAGACCTAAATCCTTCCACTCATTTCATTAATTCGTATTTCAGGCTACAAGCCGACAAACCCGCCGGCAATCTCAGAGACACTTCCTTTACGCCATTTATTCTAAATCATTCCGAACTTCAGCCTTCTTTCAACCTCCGGAAAATTCAAACAGGAAGCTAACGATTCAAACCACCTTTCCCGATTCAAACACTCACAGGAATTGCACTTTCTCCCAAAGAAGATCGAGCAGACCTTCGTCTCATTTGTACCTGGAACTGAAAATTTAATTAAATCCCAAGAGGGGGAAGGCAGCAGCAGAATCTAATTTCATCAAACGGGCCTTCCACTATTTTAGGCCTAGCAAATGAAGTTGCAGCAGCTGCAAAACTCAAGTCCTTAAAAATAGCCCTATCTCAGCGATCTGAATAAGTTAATCTGATGCATTTCAGGCCAGCTGCAATGGAGGAACGATTGGAACGAACGTTTTTTGTTTTGTTTGAATTCGAATGATTTCCCATACTTTTCGCTTCACCGAAAAGACTAGTGTAAGTAAAATTTGAAGTAGGAGTTATAATAACTACGGAGCGTTGACATTTGCTAAAAATTAATGGCGTGTGATGCTGTATTGTGATTTTTTTTGAAGCAGTGTTGTTTCTCAAAGCGCTTAAAGCTTAAAAGCTTCTTAAAATAAAGCGATAAAATATTTTAAGATGGATAACGACTTATCACTTTACTTTCGGAAATGGATTTTGTCTACAGTATTTGATGTCCACATTGGGTAATTTAGATATTGATGTGTTATTGATCAGATAACAGAAAATTCGTCCTAAAATTCATTTCTATATGCATGGAAGCAGATTTATATTTTTCTTAGAAACAGAGGGGCTATTTTAAAAGAAGGAAAACTAAACCTTAATAATGTTGGAATATAACGGCACAGCTTCTTATAATGTGGTCGGGAAATTAATTATTATTAAGTAATACTTAATTTTCTTATTTGTTTTCCAACTTATGGACAGTTGAATAATTGTCCCAGTTAATCATTCCAGGCAGAATTGAAATCGCAAATGGAAACTATTTAGAAGAATACATTTATTTGTTTTTTGCGATTCATAAAATGAATTTTCCATTAGTTTATTAACAGACAATAATGTTAACGAATACCTGTTATTGAGATCTTTTCTCCTTCCTGCTACATGACTGAATAAATATGACATCGGTAATCCTTTTCTCAGAATTTAGAGTCTCCTGTAAATAAAGTTTTATGTTAAAAATTTAGCATTATCTATAACTTAATTGGGAGGAAAGAAAATATTAATATTAGAATTTTTTTAATTATTTTCTTAACCCATCAATGCCCAAGTCGCATTTATTCAATAATATTTTGTATACTACTATTAAATGTCCCGAAATCAGTTGGAAAACTACTGAAAAAAGTCCTACTGGAAAAATTTATGTTTTATTGTCCTCCTTACCCAAGATTCCTTATTTAGAAATAAAAAGTCCTATTAATGCAAAAAAAACCTATCACAATCTAAAATTATGTGAAATTCCAAAACAAAACCATATTCTTACAACTATATTTATTGTTATATTTGTTGAATACAAGTAAATTAATTGATAAAAAATTGAGAAAATTCACCATTTTCATCTTTACACTGCAAAAACCTACTTTCGAATCTGACATGGAAAATAAAAGGGCTACATTACCAACCGAACTTTTGATCTTTGCTGCCATCGATTGAATATAAAAGAAACGAAAATTTAAAAATACTTTTTGTAAAATTTATGTTAAAAAAGATTCCTGTGAGTTTTTGATGCATTTTAGAAGCATCCCTAAAAAGGGACGGTAGGCAATAATGGGTTAAAAAAGAAATAGGTCTCATTATCTCATTCCACTCTTTATATGTATGAAAAAATCTTTAATACAAGCTTTTCCCATATTTCACGAACTCAGGGGGTGTTTGGAGGTACTTTAGACTAAAAATTCAAACGTACAGAATTTCACTGTATTCATTTAAACAGTTTTGTTTTAAATGTATGCTATTTGATTATACAAAACATAGTATTCTTTTCTAAACACTACAATTTCGCATTAACGTTATCTTAAACAAACCTGCGTTGCGATTTTCTTGTTTCGAGACCATGATACTGATTCCTGATCTTCAAATGAAATTAATAATTTCAGTTGTAATGAGTTTCGAGGCAAAATGAAAATCAACATTCTAATATTAGGTGTTTGAATGATTGAACAACTGTGATAAATAATGAAGAAAGTCTTACATCAACTTAAAAATTTGCAAAAATAAAAGGGGAAACATGCAAAATTATACAAAAATGAAATTTGAATAATGTTAACATGACTTTGTTAGCAAAATTTTGCTTAAAAAATATTCGAATATAATAAAATGTTGAGCAAAACCTATTAAAATCTCCTAATAAATGTAATAAAACAAAAATTAATATGAATGTTGAATATTGTAGAACATTTTGTGCTAATAAGGTACAAATAAGAGCTTCACAACCTTGGAAACTTGACAGGATCTGAATTTTGTAAAACGATTTATAACAGAATAAGAAGTTTCTTTATAAAACCCGTCATACGCAATCGCTCCACTCCAACCCAAGTAGAATATTGTACGATATTCAACAATATTCGCAATATCGTATAATATTGTACAATATCGTATAATATTGTACAATATCGTATAATATTGTACAATATCGTATATTATTATATAATATTGAACAATATTGTGGATAGTGTCGTGCTAACAAGTGGTGGCACAACACACCATTCCATTTTTCTGTCCATTCATTGAGGTTGGTCAGCCACGGCCGCTCCACGCAAACCCCAAACCCATCCGCTACGTGTCACACCGAGCCCGTACCGCACCCACTTCTCAACCTGCCTTCAAAGCGAGCAGCCCCGCCTGCTCCGAATTTCTCTGGAGAGTATGACAACTACAATTCGTGCGTGCGTCGTGCATTTTACGCCTTCGCTACACACGGTTAAGAAGTATAAAAGCTTGTATCATTTGCAGCCAGTTGCTAATTCTTCAGGACTCTGTGTTCTATATGTCTAGTCCTGTGTTCTTTAAGTGTTAAGTTTTTAATAATTTTTTATGTGAATTATAGTTTGAGCTGTTACCTAACTGCGTTGATTCCTTCGAGCCCTGTACAAGTCAGCAGAGCATGCAATAACTTGTGGAGACATACCTTTCAGTAGTCCTCGCACCTTAGAGACTATTACCAACTTAGGACATCCAACATTTCCATAAACGAGAGACCCTCCCCCACGTATCTACACCATGACCATGACCCACGTCCACCGACTCACCCATTGGGTTTAGTGATTCCTTCAAGTTCTGTACAAGCCAGTAGAGCATGCAATAAATTGTGGGACATACCTTTCGGTAGTCCTTGCACCTTAGAGACGTTTACCAACTTAGGAAACCCAACATTCTCACATGCGAGAGACCCGCCCCCACGTATCTACACCATGACCCACGCCCACCGACTCACCCATTGGGTTTAGAGTCTACAAGGACGGACGGGAAGTATCTACACCCGTCATATTTCAGCATTTATGTTCTGGTAGTCCAAATCAAGTGCTTATATACCGAGAATGGTTGATATTTAAGCACTTCATGGTCAAACTTTCGATTACGCCGCTCCAATTTTCATCTTTTTTTATTGACACCAGGTTTTGGCGAGGAGCGGCAGAAATTATGAGGAGTGGAGCACTCGTGATTACCCAGCTTAAGAAACGCGCGGCTCTTCTTATCATTTTCATTTCAGAACTCACAATTTTAACGTTAAGTCTACCAAACTGTCAAATTCTTCTATAACAGAAGGTATGCATTTAGTAACAGAACTACATAACATATACTGCAATTGAACGGTATATGCAATTTCCAGAATTACATTGCAAACGGCATGCATATGCTTATAATTTATCAAAAAATTGTCAAAAGTCAAATTTTTATTCAATATCTTATTAAATTATTATGGTTTCAGCTCACTCCTCAATCTATAAATCATAAAACACAAAATCAGCAATACCGTACAAAACAACATTAAAGAATCCCCAAAGACGTTATAAAATATATAATACTCACTTTTATTCGAAATGCTACTTTCACAGTCTATCACGCTGTGAATTTGAATCAACATATTTCTTCTGGCCTATCAATGACTAACCATACAAAATAAAACAGAGATCAACCCCAGAATAGGGATTTCTCCTATCACAGACATCGCAGTAACAATAAACGCAAAAGGTGTGGGGCTCATCCCCTCAATCTTAATCTCGAAGTCCAACTTTAACATTCAATCGACCTCACTGTCAACCTCTTCCATGCCATGCCACCGGCATATATTTGCTTCGATGTCGTCTCATGTCTTTCTCTTCCCCCTGTCTATTTTTGCCCATGTTTTGCTTCAGGCCCACGGAAGATGCTCAAGAAAACGCAACGGTTATACTCGATGTGACGTGGCCACGACAGACTGTCAAGGGTTATTTGATTCAGAGATCCAAATTCAATCCATCTTTTAAGACAGCCTGAAATATTCGATTTCGCTCCAGAAAGGTACAGATAGGAAGCTAAGTAAAAACGGTGGATGTCTCCGATCTCCCCTGCTTCTTCTTTTATTCTTCTTCTATTATTTTTGGTGGGGGGAAGGAGTTGGAGAAAATTGCAATAGGGGGGTAAAAGCTAGATATATATATACACTGAATATTTTAAGAGATTTCTGCTTGCTATGCACCGTTGCGTTTTCTTCGATGGCGGTAAAAGTGCTGACGTCTGCTTGGTTGTGGCAGCACGCCCTGATCCTACTGTGGAGTCAGAAGAATACTTGTTTCGTGTGAAGAGATTTGAAGTATCTCTGACAGGTGGCTTTCTGTTGGGGAAATAAGCAGTTTCGGGATTGTATTTTGTTACTCAAGCCAATTTAACATCTCTTTGAGCTTCGAAGACTCGAAAATATTTTTCTTGAATTCTGAGTTCCTTGGTGATTATTTCTATGTCTTAATAATGAATTCCGTTTAGCAGGAATTTGATGAACCTTGTGAAACTTTTGTAACGATCTAACTTTTAAAATAATAATATATAATTCTTAAGTTTGATTTGTTTTTAGTTTTAACGCTACGTATGTCTCACTTATTTCATTTATATAATCCGTTTCTAGCACAACACATCTCGAACCAGATGAGTTGAATGTCTGTTTTAGGGATTGCCTTCCTTATTGACAAAATGTGTAGTGAATCTTAATTAGTTTGAAATTGATTATTCTGATTACTAATTAACAGTGGCACAAAAACACAAATCATTTATTTAACTATGTAATTTTATGTAAATTTATTTTTTTATGTAAATTTATGTAAATAACATTTATTTATTTAACTATGGAAAGTGCTTTTCAGTTTTTAATCTGTTTATTTTAAAATAATTTCTTTTGTCATTAAATTGATACGTATATGTAGGGAAAACTAGGGTACTTGACCCTACTTTTATTTTTCTCAAATTTCTCGAATATTTGAAATTCTAGCATCATAAAAGTATTTGCTTTTTAGAATGAGAAATATACTTATGCTTAACTGATATCTCATTTAATCATAGAATGTATATATTTCATGAAATCACCTATGGTCGAGTATCCCTAACTTTATGGATACTTGACCCTGAGCTAGGGATGCTTGACCTTATATGTAAAGAGTACTTAAATTCTTTTGATAATTTGTATGTACGCGAAATTCAGATATTAGGTTAAAACTACAGTTTTAAAAAGGTCTTTATTATCAAATAATATTAATGAAACTAATATTAAAAATTAAAAATATGGTTACTGTAAAACACAGTTGTTATTAATAAAATCTAGTTAATAAATTAAATCAGTTAAGTCTTTAAATTAAATCTAGTTATAAATTTAAATTAATTAAAAAATTAATAAGCTGTTAAATTGATTTAATTAAATGAATTAATTAAATGAAAAAATTACAACTATGGAACTGAAAACCTAGCAAAGTCATTAGCTCGTTGAAGAATTGCCGGTTTTGGAAAATTTTTTAAAAAAACAGAATGGCATCAAAACGCAAAAATAATCTAAGAAATGTGGAACAAAACAAGAAATTGAGAAGCTCAATAAACTTACTCGGTTCCACTAATATTTAAAGAAAAATAAAAGCAAAAGAATAAAAATATATTTTAGGAGAAAATTCAGTTAGAGAAAGAAAGACCAACTCAACAGAAATGGCGAAACGTGAAATAAAACCAAACGATGTCAAATAGTTCGAGCAAAAGATTTTTATTAAAATAATTAATAAAAAAATTTTCCTTTCTCAAGCGTCGAAAAAATAGATTCATTAAATTTCAATTCTTTTTAAAATTCTTACTGAACTAATTATTTGCATTATTTGAAATTATCACATGAAAAAGAAATGTTATTCATTAAATAATTACTAATAAACAGTTTTTAAATAATTATTCTCTATATTGCCATATTGCCGTCAAACTCCATTCACCAGAAAGATGATCCCAACCACACAATGTGCTTCAGTCGGCTACGACATCGAAGCTGCAATAGCTTCTGATAGGATAAACTTTCCCTAACCTGACTTTTTCTAAATAATCTAAAAATTAAACTACCCAGAATTAAGACACTGCATAACATCGTAGGGGAGACCGGAGCAGGTTTACACACTTTTTAAACTTTTATTTTTCTATTTTAAGGCTTTAAAATTTTTCTCTCATTTTCATTACCAATTATTTAGTTAGACTTTAAAGCATCTAGTTAAATTTTTAAGTACTTTAAATTATTATATTTTTGTAACTATGCGATTTTCTTTACCATGATGTCACCTGTGTAAACTTGCCCATTACCGGGGCACGTTTACACACCACCCAAAATGATTAAATAGAAGGCTTACAGTGATTAAAATACAACAAATTATATGGAAAGAAACCTAGTTTATTTCAAAAAGTACATAATAGATTATAAACAATTGCGGTGAATCCTAATAGTTTTTGAAATCACTCTCATAATTTATACAAACAAAATATTTGGAATTGTCATTGTTAATACAGTCCTCATGACCTCTCTCCCCACCTCTTACACTCGGTGCATTGTACCCACTGATCGCCAGATCTTGATGTTGGTATGGATTTAAACATTAAATACACAGACAATTCTCATCATCATACCCTGTATCAGAATCAAAAGTTTTCTTGTTTTTTTTGTGTCTTTTTACGCTCAACATTTCCCAAATTTTCTTTTAGAACAAGGTTTTTCTTATTTTTAAATTTTTTATCCACACTGTTTTTCCGATTATTATAACGTGTTATAGTGGAATTTACTGACTGAGACATAGTATGATGGGTTGATGCTAAATTGCCCATTATTGATTTCTCCTTCTCTATTTGTAAAGCATTCTTTACAGGTGTATATGTAAGAATTGATGTTTTCTTTTATTTTCTACCTCTGTTACTTCTTTTCCTTGGCCTTGCTTTTTAAAATGGCCTCACATCTTCAGGTGTTGGGAATGACTTTGTAATGCAAGTGCCACTTACACAGGTGGGGTACGTTTACACACTGTGTAAACCTGCCCCATGCTCTGTGTGTAAACTTGTCCCATCGCCATTTTTTTTGTTATAACTCAGTATATAAGCTTTATTCATAATAAAAATAATCACCTAAATAGCTAAAATAACCACAAAAGAACAACCTAAGAGGATAATCCATAATAAATTTTAATATTCTAATAGTACGAGCTCTATTAAAGCCAATAAGTAAGGATAAAAATTTACTCAACTGGTGAAAAAATCAGAAAAAGTAGTCCACTTCACAATCCACTTTCAAGACTGACTCCAAACTGGCGTGAATATTGATGGAGGCAGAGAAACTTCTTCGGAAAGGACATGTGGCGCCCCCGACCAATGGTGTGTGAAATATAAGCCTTGTGTAAACTTGCCCCTGTACCAAACTTGCCCCGGTCTCCCCTATGTCAAATTATAGCAAGAAACATGCTGAAAACTCAGAAAACACAAATTACCAATTTTCTCAGAATCTGAGAAAATCGTATAGTGTCAAGTATCTCTAGTTTCTCTTACGTTACCGTGAAAGACCGAAATTTGAAAATGTAAATATTCTCCAGTTAATGTCGACACACGTACTAAACACATTCACCGGAGAATATCGACGTTCATCGAATGGAGAAACTTACATTCACCTGAGAATATCGACATTTCCAGAGATCTGTCTTTCACAGTAACATATATATATTTATTAAATGAATAAGAATATATATATATATATATTCGTAAAACGGTGATTTTGCAGGAAGACACAAAATTTTCTTCACAGTTCATCATTATGTAACATGACATACTTTCATTCATTCAACACCCAGGAGAGCCGATTCAACCATTTGGTTTTAGAGTGCAGGTTAAGCAAATTCTTGTCATAATGGTCTGAACATGCTAAATTATAGAGAGAGAGGTTTAGATAGGATTATAGAGGTTTCATTCATTTATTCAAGATTTAAAGTGATTTTTTTTATAAAACAATGTGAAGTTTTTGCTATATTTTTCATAATTTTTAGCTACACCTTTCCCTCAATGTGGAACGCATGTATGCTTATTAAGTACGGTATTTTTATTAGTCTCTGAAATGAATATTTTTTCTTTCAGAAACTGAAATTTTTGTCAGCGTTAAATCCAATATATGAGCACTTAAATCTTACTTAGAAATTTTATCTAATACAATAAGGTCTAGTCTTTAAAGTTTACATTTAATAGCCTTATGGTCAAGTACGTAGTAGATCTTTGGTTACTAAAATAAATCGCTTTTTCCGTGACAATAATCTTCCTTCAAAACTAATTCTACTTGGTGTCAACGAACGCTTCTCTAACGGGCACTTTTCTCGAGCCTTTTGAGCCATCAGGAAAAAAGGATAAAAGTGGAACTTTTCTGCCTCTTAGTTGCTGCAGATATTTTCGAAAGAATCCAGAGCATACAAAAATGGGGAGTATGCAGACGAAAGCAACAAGAAACTGGATGGCGAAAAGAACAAATGGAAAACGAAAGGATGAGTTTGAAAAAGAGGACGGATAGGAAAGTTAAAAGTTTCAGCATTGGAGTCCAATTTTCCACCTTGTCCAGAAAGGGAGAAAACCTTCAGGACTAAAGAATCTCCGGAGGACTGAAGTATTATTTTCCCTTTTTTTTTTATCAGATTGAGTCTAATTTGTCTTTTGGACGTATGGGAGCCGATGAGGCTCAACTGCAGTTTAA
>BGPR01014565.1:0-38924 GCA_013235015.1 Araneus ventricosus
TAAATGTAAAAGTAAGGATTTTTAAGGACGCGTACGAACCCTGGAAATGTGCGTAGGTGTAACAAGGAATCTCAAAACAAAATAAAATAGTATCGATATGCAAAATTTGATGATCAAATGAAATTGACGTGTTGAGGGGAGCGAAGTGTGGTGGTATTACACTTTGAAGCATTAAGTTAACGGTGCTTCAAAGTGCCTGGACTTTTCGATTAAAATGGGTGGGGAAAAAACGAGCTTAGAACAAATGGTATGGCCAGCCTTCAAGTGAATTGCCAGCTTTAAGCAAGGTTTACACGAGGCCCATACCATCTCGACAATAAGTTCGCGCAAGCACAGAAAGAGAAAAAGAGGGGACAAAAGCATGTAGTTATCCCATCGTTACAAGTACTTGCCATTGTCCACTCTTTCTGTGCATACATGAATTTATTGCCAAGAAAATATCAGCCTCATGTAAACCCTACTTTAGGGCAAACTATCAGAAATGAACAAGTCCCTCTGTTGGGCACAATGTGCCAGACATCAAGAGGTAAACAATATCGTAATTTTAATATTGTTTCCCAATAATATATAGCATTCTTAAATTAATCACTGACCTTTGCGGAGAGAATTAAATGAAAAAAAGTGGGGATATCATTGCAAAAAAAAAAAAAAAAAAAAAAAAAAATCACTATGAAGGGACGACATGAGAACCACACACTTCTTCACTTTCGGAATGTTGGTCACTAAAGTCAACCTATCACTTAAAACATGCTGGTATATCGTTTGTTTACTTTGACCTGAAGAAATTGTGGGAGCAATTGTTTTATATAACAATAAATTTTAAACAAGAAAATCATGACACGAGTAAATAAAAAAATAATCAGACTACGAACAATCGTATGTGTGACAATTACGGCTGCAATGTGCCTGTGAGGCCAATATGGCGATATCTGCAGTCCATGCAACGGGCAAGTCAATTGAACGGGGGGGTCCGAACATCAGATAAAGTAAGGAGACTACTTGAAGGCAGAAACTTCTAACCTTCTTGGTAGTGGTGGAAGCGGGTCGAAAACGTCCAAGCTTTACCTGTCAGGCCAGACAGATGGTTAAAAGACAGCTCAACCTTCTATTAATTCTTCAATATCATGCATGCCAACAATTGATAGGTGGCTGTCCGTAGCAGAATGTCCACGAGGGTGGCAAACATCCCCACACACACAGAAACAGACTTGTGTCAAAATTTTGATCATTTATATATTTCATAATATTTTAAGTACTCATAAATTTCTATTTCTAATAAAAATATCTAATCCGAACAAATATATATATATATATCACTATTATTAGAAGAATTTGAAATAATTATAACATTTTTCAAAAACATGAAATGTAGAAAAATAATCTGAAAAATTACTATATTATAATTCAAGAAACCTGTACACTTCAGAAGCATGCATTACACAAAATGAATAAAAGATTGAACAAATATCTTCTGTAATTTATTTACCTTTCCATGATATGTAATGTTATAGAAAACAGTCGAATTAATAAATTTGCTAAGAATGATTTCTAACACCATCAAGATTTAACGTCTAGGAATAAAAAAAATTTAAAAAGTAAATGCCCCAAGAATAAAAAAATTTAAACATGATAATCGGAGAAAAAAAAAGTAAATGTTATCCCAGGCATATACTATAAAAATTGCTCTTGAAGACTGTGTGCAAGGGGGAAAAAACTTGTTTCCTATAGAAATTTTAAGATTATCTGTACTTTGTCGAAATTTTCGATAAAACCCGTAGTAACTTCGGAGAATCTGCAGAAGTTGGCATGTATGCAATGTTACAATAATTCTTTGGGAATTCGTTTTTTTTTAAAAATCAGATTGCCAATTACTTCTATATAATATGTCTTGTTATTACATTTGAATCTTATTAAATTGAGAAAAAATTAAGTTTTTGAAAATCTTAGTATTTAAATGAGAATTGCTTAATATAAAAAATTTAAAATCGCCTCTTATCATAAATACCACCCAGACATCTCCATTTTTATATCCAGATAATTGCTGCTACTCTGATTTTCGTTAGTTTTATTTAATTTTAGTTCTTCTGTATAACATTTATAATATAACAGTTATCAGTGTCTAATAAAAGTAAATGTGTCAATGAATGTGAAAGAGTTAATTAAATTATATATAGTTTTTTTATTTTCAAAAAAATGTAGAAAGACATTAGCCAAAGCACTAGAATAAGCTGTTCCCATAAATAAAAGTTATTGTGAAAATCAAGTTGCACCTTGTAAAGTTCATAACAACACTATCAGATTTTTATTCCCTATTGCTTGCTCTTGAGATATAAGTGTGACTTTTTATAATACAAAAGTTAGGATATATATATATTTGTAAATTCCATGACGAAAAAATTTTATTTGGAAACGGGAACAAAACTTATTTGTGCATCACGAGTCATTTTAGGGAATGGTAAAAATCATTTTTGATTGCGATATTATTATAATAGAGCATGGGAGAAAAAAATGATTGTATAAAAATTGTTTTTGTTCTTTCTCTACAGTTAATTATACAAGGCGTTCAAAAAGCATCTTCACACTAAAAAAAAAGAAAAAAATCTACTCGTCTGGATTTTCTAAAAAAATTTTTAATCAATAAATAAAGCATCAAAGTTTTTTTTTTCTTATAAAGGAATGAAAAATGAATAACAAAAGGTTGTTGATACTGTTATTCCTCCTTAATCATAGGACATGGTTAAGTTTTCGCATGGCTGATAGAATTTAAATCTGTAATGCAGAGACAGCTTAAATTTAAGACAACAATCAAAATCCACTTCCAAGACTGGCATATAATTAACTCAAATCACAGTGATCAAGGTGCCAATTCTGCAGTACTCTTACCAATTCAATGCGTTCCATGTGACAAACTGTGCCACAATGTTTTTTTCCAAACTCAATTTTTTTATAAACATTGAATACAAAAAATTGCAAGTCTTTATTTTTTTAAAGTGTAAGAGTACTTTTCAGACATTCTGTATTGAAATTCGAAAGCTGATATGCAGTCGAAACTCAGAAATATTACCATAGTACCAAGCACAGTATCAATTGGAAATAATCATACCAAGCAATTTAATTCATTAGTTATCTAGAGTTATTTAAAAATGATTATGTGACAAAATAACGTAACGATATGAAAAAACCTATCTTCAGTTCCAAATCCTTAAAATGTATATTTCTTAAGTAACAATGCTTATTTGAATTACAAGCAGTTTCTGCATTACATATTATCAAAAGAGATGCAGAAACACACTTTTATTTTCAAACAAACTTTCCACTCAAACTTTTTAAAATACTATAAACTTCAACTTCACTACAAACACTCTGCTTAGGGTTGCTACTTCTTTTGATATTTTTAGAAGATATTGAATATCTCTCTCACAACAGAGGCAATTATAAAAAAACAATATTTGTATTCATAAATAACAACACAACACAAATTATTGCAAGGCAAATTTTTTAATTTATAATAAAAAAGCCATTAAAAAAAGGGATAAAATATTCAATAAGAGTGATGCAAAATACAAATGAAAGTTCATATGAATAAGGAGTTATTTCCCACTGAAGTACAAAGTCTCACATGCACTTTTTTATTAAAAAGTAAAAGAGACACGGTGAAGAAAGTTGTCTGCCCATTCTTTATAATTCTGAAAAACACAAAACAAAGATATTTAAAATTGACTTTTCACAACTTAAAAACAAATTTGCAGTTATAATAACTTTAATGAAAGGTAAAATTCCAATTCGAATAATTCATTTCGTTTTAAACTTTTAGTAGTTGCAAAATGAATAGCAAACTTTTAAGAAGAAATCTGCTCTTACACAAACAAATTTTATATATCCAATATTAATAAAGATGAATGTCTCTGTGTGTGTCTGTTGGCAGTGTACAGAACAGACCGTAGAACATAGAGCAACCAAATTTGGCACAGATATACTTTGGATGTTGAAGATGTACGCCTCGGAGCCATTTTTTTTTTTTTTGAAATTTTGATTCAAATTTAAATGATTTAAAAATTAAATCAAATGTCGCCGTTTTTTGCCAATAATTTCTGAATGAATTGATGGACAAAAAAATTTTTATGTCATTTTAAAGAGCAAAAAACGATCTTTCCAATGATTTTAGTTTTATTATTGGGCAAAATTTTATGTAATTTTTTAAAGTAATCAGAATCTTATATTTATTTGGGTGCGAGAGTAAATAGGGGGGGGGGGGGGGCAAAGATGTGTTTATCAAAGTCACATTTCTCGGCGTGGAACATTAAAACAAACTTACTGATGATGAATGCTTAGGCCTAAACGATAGGTTAAGAATGGTAAATTAGCTAAATAATAATTAACTCTTTTTGTTAGAATCATATTATTAGTAATTTGTTTCTTCACAGTTCATAGATACTAAATTTCTTAGTGTGTGTGTTTTATAGTTGAAAGATTTTAGAACCTTTGTCTGTACGTGGTTCTTAAGTGTTTAAAACTACAATGTTATGGGATACCGATAGATACTACCTTCGAATGTTGTTGTTACATAAATCTGGTGCAGTGGGTTTTGATGATTTAAAAACTGATATTGGAATATTGTGCGAGACAGCACCTTCATATGCACTAGCGAAAAACAGCATCCGAGTGAGTTCACACAGTTAATTTGAAAAGAAAAATTTAAGATTTATGTGAAATAAAAATAAAAAGGGGGGGGGGGGCTATTAAATGCAATTTTTTAGTGTTTATAGATACAAAATTTCTTTGTGTGTGTTTTATAGTTGAAAGATTTTAGAACATTTGTGTGTATATGTTCCTTAGTGTTTAAAACTATAATATAAAAACATTCTAGCCATATTGAAAGGTAATGTATGTGTTTGAAGTTTACTTTGTATGTTTTATTCTGCAGAAAGAATGATTAATCATATGTATGCATGTTTTATATACAGAGAGTAGTAATTATTCTAGCATGTAAATTTTGTTTTGCACTGAGAATGATAACTATTTCTAAGATGCATACAATTTTAGCTTAGAATTTCACATTAGCTATTAAATTAAATTTTTGATTTTAATGTTTATAAATACTAAATTAGTTAGTGTGTGTGTGTTTTATAGATGAAAGATTTTAGAACCTTTGTATGTGTTTCTTAGTGTTTAAACTATAATGATATGGTATACTGGTAGATACTACCTTCGAATGTTGTTGTTACATAAATCTGGTGCAGTGGGTTGTGATGTGGGAAACTGTTCGTGGAATATTGTGTGAGACTGCACCTTCATATGTACTTGCCAAAATTAATATACTTCTCAAGACTTACGGTTTAAGGCTCAGAAAACTCAAATTGCCAGACAAAAATTTACCTATACAGACATTCCATTGACGTTTTCTTATATCATATTACCGCAGCAATCTAAAGCAAACAAAAATAAAGAAAAATTTAATACTAAACAAAGAATTGTGTTTGAAACTATATTGAATGCTTGTATATGGAAATCAATTCAGTGGTCCAAAGCTTTTCTTTCTTGATGGAAGGGACAGGACAGACGTTTATTTATTATGCTTTTTTTAGCAGTTGACAGTCTCCTTTAGGATCTTACAAAATGCCCAATCCATTTCTAGGAAAGGTTGTTTTACTCGGAGATTTTCGACAAGTTTTACATGTGATATTAAGAGGCTCACGATCATTGACAGCTGCAAACTATTTTTTAAAAAAGCATTGTTTTTGGTTACGAGTGAGATCTTTTGAGTCATTGACGGTTATATCTCCTACTTCTGCTGTATTCAATAGTTTATAAAGAAGTTTTAAAGTAAACTATATGGATATATTAGATTTTTCGTGTGCAGCGATCATTACATTGGTGTCTTGCGTATTATTTTAATTGGTTTGTTCTGTGCTATCTTCGATTTAATTTGTCAATTTAATAGAATTTGAGTAATAGTTTGCTTGGAATTCTACAGTTTGATCGTGGATTTGTTTTGGTTGTCACGCACATCGTTACAGTTTTTGACATTTTTGGATTTGTTTAGACCTCTCTCTCTTCGCTACTGTTGATATTTTGACGAAGGAACGTTTTGAGGTGAGAACTTTGGAATTAAGGGGAAAAAAACCGCCCCCGGGATTCCTCACATTCAATGCAAAAGTGAAGCTACTAGGTTCCCCTCTTTGCTGAAAGCCAAGCCACTGTTGTTTTTTTAAGTTTAAAAAATTTGCCTGGAACCCACTTAGATGCAGCACAAGCAGAATTTTCCCTTCTTGGATGCTGCAGGCCTAGCGTGCACAAGACACCATTAAAACACACCCATAACAAATATTCTCACATCGCTAAACTATCCTACTCTTGGGACAAAAAGTTGGTGATCCAAAGTGGGGAGGAATGGCTATGTACCCTAAACTTAAGTTTTACTCTAAATCTTTCTTAGTGTGTGTACATTGTTCATTAGTAGATAGATGCTAGATGCTTTATAGGTTAACCTGTAGCTTAGGGTGCATACCTGCATCGTTCCTCTTATGACTGCCAATGGAGCCTTGGCGGCAAGAGAATATTTGTTTTAGATGCACGTTAATCTTTTTATCAGTGTCCTGCGCATGCATTGATATTTTTACTGGTGTCTGTTAGCAATAAGATGTTCTGCTCCAAGTCTTGTCATCTCTATTCTAATTAGGAAAGGTTAAATTTATGTTTACATAAAGTTATTTACTTCCAGCCACCGCATATTCAACTTGACAGAAATGCTTTGCGGTGTTTACGTTTGAGAATCGATGCTTGTTGACTGAATTCAGTTCACATTGCTCCTGCTTGAAAGACTGAGATTATTGGTTATGCTAATGTGCAGCTATTAGTACGCATCGCTTATCGGACATTCGCCTACGACGCCTGCTCTGGGTTGGGCATTTAAGCTGGAAGTAACTTTGGAGAATTGGGGCTTTTTTGTTTCTAGTTTTGTCTCGAGTATTTCGTTCTTCCATCTCCCATTGAGATGTGCAGTCTCGTTCTTAGTCGTTTAATAAAGTACCCGTAGGAGAGGATGATGGCCTCGCGGTAAGAGGTTAAGTATTCTTTTATTTAGAAACGTAAGGGTCGTTTCTGGAATATGTTTGCAATTAAATTGGAGAGGTAATGGCGTCACTTAGTAACCGAAGATTACCGACATTTACTTCAAGATTAAAGTAGTGAGTGCAGTTTTTCTAAAGCGTTTAAAGTCTGGAGCAGAATTGGCTGATGTACGAGGACTTGTCTGAAACATCGTCACGTTTAAGGTCTGAATAATCAGTTTAACAGTCTTGTATCTATTTTTTCTAAGTTCATGAATTACATTCCTTTGGCATAGTTTCTTTCTCGAATTATCTTTGCTAGTCATTAGTTTAAATAAGCTTCACTAGCTTACTGGATTCGAAATAGTATTTTTTCGTATTATATTAAATTCTGACTTTAAATGTTTTTTCTTCTTATTGTTGAAAATGAATAATATTGGTTTCTACTTAAATGATTCTTCTTCGAATTGCATCTAAAAACTGCCCGTCTGGTTAATCACTATTCTAAAGGTCGAGTTTAGGCATCCCAGTAATGTTTCTTACTGTAGTTTAGACAACTCTGCTTAAAGTTTATAAAAGTTTAAATCATACTATATGCTTTGATGCCTAAGCATCCATGTATGAAGTAGGATAGTCAATGTTTATAGGCGATTACATGGGCCGTCACCTAACAGTGTCTGGCATATAAAGTGAACTGCGCATTGTTTCACTTGGTCTCCTGCTCACTTCGATTTAATTGGAATTTGCATAATATTGTGGTTTGAATTCTTCGTTTAGAACTTTCACACTTTTGATCACTTCTCAATGGATTTTCTTCAAGTGAGTTTATTCCGCAGAGATAATAATTAATCAGATGTATGCATGTTTTATAGGTGCTTATTTTTTTTAATGCATGTGTATACAAACTTTTTTTATACACAGAGAGCAGTCATTATTTTAGCATGTATATTTTGTTTTGCTCTGACAATGATAATTATTCAATCACATGTTAATGTTATACTATAGCTATTGAAACATAATTCATGTTTTTGAAGTTTACTTTGAATGTTTTATTCAGCAGAGATAATTATTTATTAGATGTATGCATGTTTTATTCCACAGAGAGGTGCTTAATATTTTTATGCATGGGTGTACAAATTTTTTTACACAGAGTAGTAATTATCCTAGCATGTATATTTTGTTTTGCACTGAGAATGAAGTAGATTTTTTGAGTTTTAATACTTAACAGATATGAAATTACCTTGGGTCAATTATTAATCTCTTAAATATAGTTTTACTATAGTAAAAATGCAGGCAGCTAGTTTAATATAAATGAAATTTAAGTAATCAAATGGGAAGAAAATACCTTTCCTAAAGTGGTAGTTATAAGTGCTATATGTTTCATGAATACTAAAAAAACTTGCAAGGAAACCAACTACAAATAAAACTAATATAAATACAGTCGGACCTCTATTTTGCGAACTTTTTCTTGGAACCAAGAACATTTTGCGAATTTCTTCGTAAAATAACCTCCAAATAGCGAAGTGCATTCTCTATTTAACGAACTTTTTCTTGTGATCCAATATTTTTTTCTTCCTATTTCTCAACATTTCAAACTTATTCTTTCTTTTAACACATTTTATGGTAATCAATGACCTTGAAGCTGGAAAATGTCAAAGCGAAAGTGCTTGAGCCTCATAGAAAATAATTTAATTCTTCATGAAGTGGATAAAGGCGTGTAAGAAAAGGATATTGCTTTAAAATTTAGTATTCCTCCAAACAGCTTATCAACCATAATAAAAAAATCGTGATAAGATACAAAATTACGATTCATCGAATTCTAGTTCAAAACGTTTAAAAGCATGTGTCTATGAAGATGTGGCAGTTTTGAAGTGGACAGTGTGAAAAATAAGAATACAGCAATGAAGACGAAGATGGAAATGACCATGATGCAGAAATCAACAAACCTTCGTATGATGAAATGCTAAAATTCATTAACTTTAGTATAAAATTATTTTTTAAATTGAAAATAAAGTGTATTCCTGGACAATGTTTTATTTTATTCTTGTTTCCCTTGCACATTTCTCTTTGATGGGTAAAATATATGAAACAAATAGATATTAATTTACAAAATAAGGGTGTGATTAATTACTTTTTTAATAATACTTAGTGTTTATGAATTTAAAATCTGTTTTGTGCAGTTTAAAGTATTTTAAAAGGTGAATCTCTATTTAACGAATTTTCCATATAACAAACTTTTTTCGGGATTTAGCGACTTCGTTAAATAGAGGTCCGACGGTATGTGCATAAAATTGTGACATATAAATATTACATTTTGTCCCATAAACTCCTGCTTACATACTTCACAGATAACAAAATTTTCAGATGTAAAAAAAAATTAACAAGCATCATGCTTTAAAATGGCATTTCTTCAAAAGTTATTCATCTATGCCAAGAAGGTATGCATATTCCAGGTAGAGAGCCTCTTAATTTCAACCCATTAAAGCAGAACGCCCAGTACAGTTGCATTCCACTTCTGTAACTAAACAGAATGCAGTCCATGGTTTCTTATTTGCTCTGTCCCATTATACATTCCCAAACACTTAAACAGTTTACAACTTGTGGTTTAACTTCTGGCAACAGTCAGCAAATTCTGAAGTCA
This sequence comes from Araneus ventricosus, assembly GCA_013235015.1. NCBI lineage: Eukaryota > Metazoa > Arthropoda > Arachnida > Araneae > Araneidae > Araneus > Araneus ventricosus. The sequence continues at coordinate 9,691 of BGPR01014565.1, forward strand.
AAACGTCGTCATTTTGAAAATTTTTGTTCCCCCTTTGATTTATTCTCTAGGTAATACAAGGAATTATATTTTTTTAAAAAAACATATATCTACAAAAAAGTTTTTTAAAAAGATTTTCTACAGATTTTTAACTGGCCCAAAACATTCTTTCATAATTTAAAAGATATTTACTGAAATCTATGCTTTAAATTAAATTGGGCATTAATGGATAACTTGAAAATCCTTATTAAAAGATTGCTTGCTCATAATACAAATATAAGCACTGAATAGTCTTTGTGCTTTCTTCATAACATAAAAATCAATTTTAAAAAAATGAATAGAACTTACTCCACTTCTTATCTACTGGTGTAGCTGCATCAGCATTGAAAAGTTTTCTGCGTCCACGAGTTATCCTGGGACTGGGCATGTTTGTAACTGTTTGAGCTATAAAATGCAAAACTCCATAAAACAATAATGCAAGAAAAGGTAGCCTTTCACATGAATTTAAATTATTCTAAAACCTACAATGTCATGCTTAAAATTTTCAATTTCTTCAACCATTTAATAGAATGTTTTAAAATTGAAATAGTTTTCCAGAAGAGAAAAATACCTTTGAATCAAAATTTAAAACTTCTTACTTAACCCTTTTAAGAATTGACTACTCTGAAAAGCATTTTCAAACATTAAGTAATTCTTAAAATTCTTGGTAAGGAATAATTCTTAAAATTTTCAGCTGTAATAGCAATTGACAGAAAAACTATTTTAAAAAACACACATAAGAAAAATACAATACATATTAAAAAAAAAAGAGCAAAGATTTTAAAAACTTACCAACACTTCTTAATTTTGAACCAACAAATGCCATAGCTTTCTTCACAGGCGACACATTCTCAGTGTCATCTTGGAGCTGCAAAATTTATTTTATTAATATATCAGTAGTAAAAAAATATTTAATTATAAAAATTTATTTGCTTGATTCTGGTTGAAACAAAAAAGCAGTCTCAAAGAATCATCTTGAATCCATGGTTATTATTGTGAATATGTAAAAATATAATTGTTGATTAGGGGCAGGGATTGCAACTAATTTATAATCCTAGTTTGAATTTTTATAAAGATAACTAATTTTAAGTTCATAAGATGTATTTTAATCAATGCTCTAAATACAAAAGCCTTCAAGATGTGAACAGGAAAATATGAAAATCAAGCACCTAAAATCTTCTCAAGTTCTCTATTACAAGATATCAAACCTTTACATTATAAACACTTACTTTGCGTCTAGAAGTACGTGTTACGGGAACTTTTGGCACTTCAGCAGTTTTCTAAGGAAAAAGCAAAATTAATCCAAATAAGTAATTTTCATAAAAAAGAAGTTACAACGGCTGAAATGAAACCAAGTTTTAAAAAAAAAGTATTCTGTTGAACTACAAATACAAGCAATAACTTACTTTTTGTGCCTGTCGACTTCGCCCCTTGGAAGGTGCCTATAATTAGAAATAGTCAATTAGAAAAAGAAGCCCGAATAAGTTTTAACAGAATTCTTGCAAATCCAATTTTTAAAAATTCATTTTTCACACAATGTCTCAAAAGCAACACAATTAATGAGCACTTATAATGAAACAGATAAAAGTTAATTTATTTGAAATAATTTACACTTTTTTTCAATTCAATAGCATGAATTAGACAGTTGGTTAAATTTCTTGACACTTTTCATGATTATATTTAAAACAATATAAGATTTTGTAAAAAATCATATATTATTTTAAAACCCAAAACTACCAGAAAATGCTTATAAAAATAAATAATGAATCATTTCAAAAGGATTTTTTGAATGAAATAAGATAAATACTAAAATTTACAAAATAAATTTCATCTATATGTAACTGAAAGCATTTAATAGTGGGGATAAATGGCAAGAAATGCAAAATACACTCTTTACACAGAAAGTACCATTTTATCGTTGCTGAATATTTTAGCTATGAACAAAAATGTCAAGTAAGAAATCTTTAAATATAGAATATTTGAAAACAGATTGAAGAAGAATAAATTTAAAACATGGCCTAAAAAGAAAAGAAAAATTCATATAAAATATTAGCCATATAAAAAACTGTTCAATACAAACATCATATTAAGAATTTCTCAAATAAAATGCTTACCTTTTTTCTGGTAGTAGCCTTAGTAGAAGGTACATATTCATCATCAGTATTCTATAAGAAAGCAGTGATAATCAGTCTAAGTTTGAATCAGATTTACTAATAAAATCTACCTATAAATAATCAACAGGAGTAGCTTCAATGTAAATGAAAAATCTCCTTCATTGGAAGTATTTTTAATTAATCATATTCTGCAATTATTTATAACACAAAAATTCTTTTTTTTTTTCACTCAGCACTTGATAGCAACAGTGCATGACATTCTATAAAAGGACCATATAATGCCTCATAATCTAAAGCTTGTAATAATTATTATACTACATAGAATTAAAAGTTTAATAGAGATAAGAAAACTTACTTCCTTCTTAAAACTTGGTTTCGAAGATTCCTCTTCGCTTTCCTGTACAGAAAGAAATAGTATCAAAATGAAGGCACCTAAGAGTTAAAACAATTAGGGGGGAAAAACCCCACCACTTCACAGTAAGGGGAATACAAGTGAATTACGGTTAAAATTGTTCGATTATCTTCTAATGTTATTTGAAAAGAATTACAAAACCATTGGTTTAATGCCTAGAAGTATGCATGCAGACCTGATTTGAATAGGAGATATTAACAGTTACATCAAAACAAATATTTAATTTACATTTGTTTACCTGGAAAAATATAATGTTACTATAGCAAAGATTTATATAAGGGCCTATCATTCATGACAAGGAAAGAAAATGTAAGTTATTGCATTAGAAATATTTAAAAGAAAGTCAGTAGACTCTCTCTCTAATCCGGCACATATGGGACCTGGAACCTGTTGGATTATAGTGTCCAGACTATAGAACCAATAGAAAAATCATGTACTGAAAAGGGGAAGGTTTCAAGTTCTAACAGGAAAGAATGACTCATCACCAAGTAACATGCTCCAACAGGTGCGTCGGACTAGTGGGAGTGTCGGATTAGAGAGTCTAATATATCAGTAATTGTCAATATATTGTGAAGATCCATGCAAATAGTGTTGGCTTATAAGACAATATATAAAATACTAGAATCAAAAATTCAAACAATCTTCCTAGCATTTTAGAGTTTAAGTAGTCTTTAAGAAATTGGAAATTAATAACAAGTTTAAAACAAAAAACTTACTGAATTGGAACCAATGTTAATAACTGCAGTTTCCTGTCTCTGCCGTAAAACTCTTCTTCGCTATAATAAAATAAAATTATGAGAAATCCTTTCTATGAACAAAGTAAAATTATTTTATATGCAAAAATTAAAGAGATAATTAATATTTTCTCAACACAGATAATCAAGTGTGATAAAATATTTATTGAGCACTTGCATGCAAAATAAAAGGCAATAATAAGCAAGCTGTGCTTTACATGAAACATTTAGATTAAAACACACTTAAAAAATAGCTTGTTTTATAGCACTATTAATCGAATGGGAATAGTCAGTTATGGTTGACCTTATTGAAAACAAGCCAGCAACAGATAGCCAAGGGTACGGGAACATTACAAGTATTAATTGTTTTTGAAGAGGATATGCATGGAATTTGAATTCTAGTAAGAATTGCTACTCACATTTAAGCATACAAGCAAAAATTTTATTTCTTAATAAATTCAAAACATGGCCAGATGCAAAAAAACCTACCGACAGATGACAGATTTTAAATATCAGGGACATGCTTTCACTTTTAAATACCAAAAGATACAATTGATGAATTACTATAGCAATACAAAAACAAATATGAAATATATTTACCTTTGTAGCTGCTTTTTCTTCAACGGTCTTCTCCTAAAAGAAATAATTAAAATTAGCAAAATTATGCAATATGAAATTATTAACTACCAATTATCTCCCAAAAGTATTATATATATAAAAAACCCTCAAATAATGCTAATTTATTATATGTACTGAAGTTATTAAATGATATGAATAAACTATACCCAACCCCAGATTCCAATTTAAAGCAAAAGTTTGATTTAATAGTATTTACGACCCAGTTGCTTCATTTAAAAAAACTAGATAAATGTAATCTGGAAAAAAAAAATCATTAAAAAATTTGCTTGAAAATTTAAATTGGTTCAGAAAAACTTGAGAGTTGAAGCAGAGAAAAAGGTCAGTATGCAGATATTTGTTTAAAAATTACTACAACTGAAGCATGACTTCTGAAAATGACTCATTTCTATTAAACAGGAATATTAATCAACTATATAAATTTAGGTTTAATTAAAATATTTTCCAATTCAATAAATTTGTATCATTTCAACCCATGAATCTGTCAATATCATTCATAAGTCGTGGATCACACAGTTTAATTCAGACAAAGCATTTAAATCAGAAATTAAAATATTTTATTAAAATTAATGACTTCTGAAAATTTTAAGCTTCCACAAACACATTTTAAACTAACCTTACGAGATTCTCGATCAGAATTCTCCTTATCCTGAGACTTATCAACTTCATCCTAAGAAAATTAAACATTATGATATACTTCCCTTTCCTCAATTACACAGTATAAATATTGCATACACAAAATAGCTTAAGAACACCATTACCTTAGAAACTTCAGATAAAGAACGCTTTTTCTTGCCCTGCAAAAAATAATGAAATTCAATATAAATTACAGCATAAAAACTTGAAATGGCGTCAACTAGTACTTAATAAACATAAGCTAGTCTATAAAAATAATTATATATAGATTCATCAAGTATGTATAAAAATATTTCAGATTTGCATTCAGTTTCAAACAAGAGCAGTGTAAGTGAACAATACTACAAATCCAATGGAAGACAATTTCATGTTAATTTTTTAAAATAACTGCATTTTTTTTTTTTTTTTTGCACGATTATTACTTTTTCAAGGTTTTTTAATGGCCATTTCTTTCAATAAAATCTATTCTGAATTTATTGAAAAGTCTGGGAACCATTAGTATGATGCATAAAGTCCATAAAATTTAAAATACTTAAAAAAAATAATTGAGTTTTAGTATTGTAGAATGTGGGCACTACATGCAAAACTTTTTAAAATTTTCTTTAAGTTTTACATAAAAAACTGCTAGTTAAGAAAAATAATTCATAAACTTTTTCCAGTCACATTCACAGTTTCATCTGAAAAGTTTTGCTACAATCCCAAAACAATATGAAAGTAAAACATTGATTGTTTTTAACTAAAAAGGTATTTAATTAGCCATTTAGCAAATTTTAATGAAAATTATTTAATACAAGATGATCTTCTTTGGTACTATTGCTTTGACTGAAGAATATGGAAAAAGAAAGCGCCAGTGTATCCCCGTGAAATTATTTTTTTTGGGGACTGAATTGGTGTTGTGACTCCCAGTTTAAAATAATTAAATTATATAAGATGATTGGTTTCCACACCGATCCCGATATAAAGTTTCTGCGAAAATGTCTATGAAATATCACTACATTTCTTTAATAAAACATTAGTATATTCATTATTTCTAGACTAGCATACTGATTTTAAATTACATATTTGGTAATTTTCTGAAAACAATGTTGGGAATAATAGGCCCCTAAAAGTTACAAATTAAAAGAATAAATATGCTAAGAAATTTCTAGATAACATACCTTAGACACATTAGATGACGATTGTTTCAGAGTCTCCTAAAAATATTATTTATTAGTAAAATATAATAATTATGCCAAAATACTTAGAATTTATAATTAAATAGCTTTATATTTTTAGAACTTATTCATTTTCATTATTTTACCTCTTTCTTTTCATCTTCTTCCTTAATATCCTCTTCAATTTTCTCATTTTTAGCATCTTCCTTTATATCCTCTTTTTTAACATCTTCTTTCTTTTCCATCTGAAAAAACATGAAAATTAAGATAATAATTTGTAAAATGTATTTTCATTTTCTTGTTACTAAGAATTCAGCTATAGGATCGAATTTCCCTCTATACGCATACGATAAAATAATTTTATATGTGCAATTAAGTTATATCTATTTTCAGTTTTTCTTCAACCCTGCTTTGTTTTGGACATAGTAAGAGTGAGCAGATGATGGAAAACACTTTCAGAATCTACATAATTGATGCAGCTAATTAATTGCAATAGCAGATTCCATTTATTGCTGCTTGCAAACATTAATGCTCTCTTTTTAGTTCTAGGTTTGATTTGGAAATGGATACAATTCTTTTCCTCCCCGCATCATGGATGATAGACTGTGGGTATACCTTTGTTCCATATTTAAGTTAAATTACTGATATTTTTTAATAAACAAAAAATATTAGAATCCACCACAGAAATTATCCCACATCAACCTATCAATTAAAAAATTAGCTAGCAATTTATAACACTGGTATAATAGTATTCTTGAGTAAAAAATGAGATCCTTTGGAGAGTTCGGCAATAATTGTTTTGGGTCCAAGTTAAAACTAGATAATGGGATCTGAATATCTGCATTACATGTTTTCTTCTATGAGGATATGTATTTCTTTAAGGGGCCATATAAACTACTCTGCTGGTAGCCACATAGTTTTCTAAGTATAAAAGAACTTATGTAAATGTCAAGGTTATGGATCTAAAGCATAGGAGAACATTAGGGAGAGTTTTTAAGATGATGGGACCGATAACAGTAAGCAGATGAGCTGCAATGAAACAACCCACCCAGCAAGAGGGCACCGAGGGAAACCACAGAACACCAAAAACCGAGGACTGGCAGCCGGCTATTTCTCGCCAAACAGAAAAAATAAATAAATAGTAACACTGAACAACCTAATGGCCAAAGCGTCGTCAACCCAACAAGCTTCCTAGCATTTGATAAGAGATACGACAAACCTAAAATACAACTAACAGACTTACCTGCACTTTATGACAAAAAAGAGAATTTAGACAAAACAAGCCAAAAGAGTGACTTAAGATATAAAAAAAAAGTTCAAAATAACAATAAAAAATAAAGTAAAAAACGGGGATGGGGGGAAGTGTGCTCTTGAAGTCAATGGAGTCTTGATCACTTGAAGTATGAAGGTTCAATTTAAAGAGCTCAAATGTATTAAGATTTATGATCAGCAATCATTGCTACTCCATAATCTTTATGAAAGATTTAAATGCACATCTCTATGGTAAGTAGAGTGGAAAATGTACACTGTGATAATTAAAAAACCATATCCTAATAAGCCCCTACTAGACATCAGAAAGAATTTTACTGTTTAACAAGTATATTCATAATAAGTCAAATCTTTTAGAAAATATTATTTACATCGTAACTACATTAAGAAAATGCTGCAAAAGATAAGAACAAAGAGCTTTGAATTGTAGTCTTAAAAGTGAAATTCTTATTCATAAGCTGATTTATTATGAGCTATAGTGTAATGAATATATTATAAAAACACATTTAAAGTCAGTCATTAAGAATTATCACAAATATTTTATTTTTAAATCTAAAAGTGAAAGAAAGTTCTTAAAGAAAAATCTGGAGTAATTATCATTTTCTGCGAGAAAAATAAACATCTACATAAAACAAAGGAAATTGAAATTAATCTCTCAAAATTGAAATAAGTAACTTCACCATTAGCTTTAATCTTATTTCAAATTTGTTACACATCAATTAATAAGTATTTTTATTTATGAAAAGAGCATGTAAGGTGTTCAAGATTTAACAGGAAAGTGGAAATAACATCACATTACACATCTTTCAAAAATGTGTAAGAAACTATACCTCATCAACAGTCGCTTTCAGTTGTAAGTTTTCTTCTTCAGCAAGTTTTTTCAAATGAGCCATTTCTTCGATTTCAATAGAATGCTGTTGTCTAATTGCATGTATCTGGAATTATTATAATGACAAAAATAAGATATGTTGCACGATCTATAATAATACAAATTTAACACTACATTGCATGCCTTTTATTTTTCAACCACAATTGTGTAAATTTATATAAATGAATATAAGGAGTACAAGGAAAAAGATTAGAAAATAAATTTATAACTGAAGCTTTTAATTAATTACAAAACTGCAACTGTTTAATTATTCAAACAAGGGTTAATTATTAACTGAAACAGCATAAATGAAACATTTTTGTGGCTCATTTTAAATGGTCACAAAAATGTATATAAAAAAATAATGGGCAAGAATAAATTTGATCCTAAATTTTTCATTACAAAGTACAATACAGAAAATAACAAATAATTTATACCAAACAAAATGTTTTCAAAACATTTATAGTTGATCTTGATTAGATCTTTTAAAATTTAGCAATAAGATTTATAAAAGTCAATCAATAAGTATTTTTATGTAAGTATTAATATTTTTAAAGATAAAAGATAATAATGCTAATTTGTTTTTTTTCTCTTAATTTCTGAACTAAACAGAATATATCTTATCTAAAAAGTAAAATGAACACTGATGCTCTTTACTTGTTTCTTTGCTCTTGCTTCGGATTCTTTCAATTGTTTCTGACAGTCGCACAAGGCTAGAAAAACAAAAAAGAGCAACTTTAATAATCAAAGCAAGAGTTTTAGAGAAACAACAATATTCAAGATAACTGCATATTATTACCTCTTTCTAACTCTTCAATACTAGTTTCCTTCTCGCGTACTTGTCGATTCAAATCAGCGAGTTTGTCAAGATTCTTTATGGAGGAAGAATGCAGCAGCTTGATTTTCTGCGTTGCACTGAGCTCACACTTTTCAAGAATTTGAATAAGTTTACCTAGAGAACAAAAGGAATGAAAGTAATCCAATTTAAAACCCAGAAAACTAATTGGGCATGACAATCTAAAACTTCAAAATAGTATATTAATACTTTCATACACATATTTTAAAAAAAGATTACCAGTAATGCAAAAAGTATTTATTTTCAAATTTAATGCTTTACTACATCAAATCACAAAGTTAATTAACTTTTTGGAAAGGTCAAGCTCTGTGAATAGCTATTTACATTGCTGCAAAAGTTCATTACGAGAAGCAAGGCACTTTGATGTAGACAAGAGTTTTCCCACCGAACCCTCCAAATTAAATTAAAATCTAAAGTATGCATATTAACAAGTGTTAAAGATAAGATACTTTTGGCTGGAAGATAATAATAAATGCAAAGAACTTGGGTAAATTGTTGACATATACAATAAATTATCTTTAAAATATTTATGAATAAGGACTTCAGAGGGATTTTTTGACACGCAGAAAACCTCACATGTGTTTTTGATTAATGAGAATATACTATAAATAATATTTGCCCAGTCATTTTTATACTGTCTAAAAGTTTTAAAATTATATAATTTCTAAATGGTATATTTTACCGAAAATAAAAGTTGAGAAAAATGAGGCTTTTTTTTTTTGATAAATCTGGAAATTATGAATTTGAGAAAGTATATATATATATAAAACCAGCCATATATAGACCTCAGTCACTTCTAGTTTATAAGATATCAAATAATAATAATATAGATACTGCAAGATGCCGTGGTTCTGAGCAGTATAGCTAAGGATGACTAGTCATAAAATAATTACCAACGCCAACAAAACCACAATAAATAGGTTTAAACTTTTATTCCTTAAGGACATGTAGCTAAACCCTCTAAAAGTTTTTACACACTTAAAGATTTTTTCCCCACCTTCCTTAAAAACTTTTTTGGCCACCTGAATTGAAATACGAAGGTCAGTCTAAAAGTTAGTGGCACTGTTTGAGAAAACAGAACAGGAATGAAATTTTACAATTATTGTATATGCATGCTGAAGTTGCAAGCAAAAGCTACTTTCCGATGTAATAACTTTCTTTTAAACATTTATCAGGAAGTGGAACAAGGTTTTCTATATCTTCTGTGAAGAATCCCCGTCTAATAATCATTGTTGGGCTAAGCACAAACTCTACGGAATTCAAGATGCTTGACAATAATCGTATACACACTTACATTCGAAATAGCCAGTTCATTTGCGATTTCCGTATATTGTTGCACATCTGTTTGCAATGATGTGCTCATTCACACAAGCAACAATCTTGATATCTGTCGAAGTTCAGGGTCTTCACTCACAGTAAGCTACATTAACACCAGTATGTATGCCCTTGAACACGTTGCACCACTTTTCAATATTGTAATTCAATCTTATGTTTTGTGCAACTACTGATAAATTTAGTGCAGTTACAACATTTTACCCACAAAAGAACCACCACATGCATTTTAAATTTGGATGCCATGTGTAGCTACCGAGACATCTTCACGACTGATTAGCACGCAAACTAAAATTGCTGCAGTTGCCACAGAGTTTAAACAAAACATTCTTTCACCAAGATTTTTTTATGAAGCAGTGTAACTAACTTTTTGACTGACCTACACATATAGTTAACCAGATACCAAGAAGTGATTGTGTAGGTTTAAACTGTTGAAGAATTGGTTTATTACAATCAGAGAAAGTAGTGAGAAATTGCAATAAAAATTAAGCACTTTATCCAAAAAAAGTAAACACCTTTGTACGTGCACGCATATCTAGAACCACGTATTTTCTAAGCATAGGATGTTTTTTCTGTTTTATAAGACTGCACAGTTTTTATTGAACAATTTAAATACGTATATTTTCTTAAATTTAAATATGTATATTTTCTTAAATTTAAATATGTATTTTTTTTAAAAATTTAAATATGTATATTTTCTAATTTTAACATATATTTCTGTATTTTCACGTCTTCTATTGTAAAATAAAGGATGTATTTTTGGTTTGACAAAAAAAAAAAAGAAAGATAATGCGAACTGTCATTTCCAAAAATTAAAACTTTTATAAGATTAACAATAAAAATCTGTTACCTTTTCTACGTCTTAAAATTAACAAATTACCAGTTAATTTTTTCCTTCGGGATAACCATTCTAGAACTTCAATATACGGTGGCACCCATTGTTGAAGAAAGAGGAAGCGAAAAAAAAAGTCATTAATAGTCCAGTCAACGAAGGTTTTCAAAAAAATATTAAATCATATATTTTGAAAATTGATAAACATGTTTGTGATGGGCTCCTGATCAACATACTAAAAGTCCCCGGTCCTGGGGGGGGGGGGCCTCAACCCCCCATCTTGGATTCCACCCCCCATTTTTTAGTTTTTTCTTGAATATCTCGAAAACTATTTAGTTCTCAAATTACATTTGATTTAACGAAGTAAAGAGCACAAAATTTCCTACAAATAGATGCTTTTATCTTTCTTCTATCTTTGATAGTTTGCGACGTAATGGGTCTCAAAGTTTGCCGCCAACTTCGATTTTATCCCCCTTTTTTTTAGTTTTTCTTGAATCTCGAAAACTATTAAAACTAGACCAAAAATAAATCCATGTATTTGTAAACAATTTTACGATCATTAATTTGTTGCATTACATGCAATTGAATAGTTTTTGAGATATTCATAAAAGACTAAAAAAGGGGGTTGAAATCCAAGATGGGGGCAAACTTTGAGACCGATTATCTCGGAAACTATTAAAGCTAGAAGAATAATAAATGCATGTATTCATAGGAAAATTCACGCTCCTTAATTTGTTATATCAATTGTAATTTGAAAACCAAATACTTTTTGAGCTATTCAAGAAAAACTAAAAAAAGTGATGAAATACAGGTTGGCGGCGCGAGCTCCTCCTCAGAACCAAGGCCTTTTAGTATGTTCATCAGGAGCCCCTCACGAAAATATGCACCAATTTTTAAAACAATATGATTTAATGTTTTTTCCACTCTCATTTGGGGACTTCATTGATTGGACTATAAGCGTTATCTTAACATGTGTTGACATCCTTGCTCTATCTCGCCCTGGATTCCTTTCCGAATTCCTTCCTTACGGTTTTCATTCTTGATACATCCGGTAAACAAAGCTTTATGACTATGCTTTCGATTTATCGTATTCAACGTCTGAGGTTTTGAAAGAAGAATGCTTTCTTTGCATTTCTTGAGAAAATTAAGCACAATTTAAGGACTTGTTTTTAAAATTAAATACTTTTAAGGTGCTTAAAAATGGCTTTCAAATTCAAGCACTTTTTATGACGCTACGCACCTTGATAATACATTCCTCATATTTCTAGACATTAGAAAATAAACTTTAATAACTTTGGTGACTAAAACCTAATGAAAACCTGCACAATCCAGTATACAAGAAAAGACTTAGTATTAATAGTAAACTGTTTGTGCAAATTTTTTTGCAATTTCACAAATCAAACAGAAAATATGCTAATGTCCTTCTGATATACGAATATTTTACAATACAAATCTTTCAATGATCTGTAAATCCTTAACACTCATACATGTTACTGAGGAAAAAACTAATTAAAATAAAGATATTTAACAAATTTTCCTTTAAACAGCTTGCTACCCGAACACTTGATTACCGCCTAACATTACGATTCAAGAACTATTAAAATAGGCCCAATTAAGATGCAGAAAGTCCAAGAAATGTACCCAGAAAATTCATTTATACAGTCTTTGCTAGGAGATAAAAAAAAAGAGAAGATGTCGCTCAAATAAGCAGGAATTTCAAAAATACTTCTGAACCAACAAGTTACTTTTAAGTCTGAATGGCTATTTACTGAAAGTTCATTTAGAAGTCTTCCTCAAACATGACAATTAAGTACACAATATGAAAGTTAACCAAGCATAATTAATATTCAGTAAACAGCATGAAGCTTTCCCCAAAGGGTTAAGACCGGTTGTACTTTTGTAACCAACAGATTGACAGCCAATTATAACCCCAAAATAGACGGTATCTAACTCCTGATGAGAAAAACAGATATGCGGAGATTTTGGAAACAAGAAAAATCATTCCTTCTGCCATTTATTGCATACAACTAACCAGGAAACAAAAATATTAGCTAATTTCTAACCCACTTGATCATATGGGCTGGGGACCATAACAAATTTCTTTTCTCTAAGTCAGAATGTTAAATTATTTCCTTTAAAATATATTCTTCTTCACTTCTACTTACTGCCCAGTAAAACATTTTTCCTTTTCTTTAAAAGTTATTTAACCTGATAATGCTCACCTTTCCCCTTAAAATTGAATAAATGTTTAGAGATTTTTGGATAATAAGTGTACTGAAATGCAATTCTGCAATATTCTTTGTTAAATATATATTTTAAAAAATTATTATCTTGAATTCATTCGGACGAATATCTATATAGTATTCGGAAAAAATAATTGCTCTTGCAGGTTTTACGATGATAAACATGTAAAATTATTATATACATTTATGCACTATGTAACTTAAAACTGAGTAAATGTCAGATTTTTGGATAAAAAAATGCACTAAAATATAATTCTGAAATATTCTTCGTTTTATCATTTAATAGTCTATTTTTTTAAAATTATTATCTTGAAAATATTCGGCCAGCCGAATAACAGAATAGTTGCAGAATATTCATTACATCCCAACTTCTTATCCAACATTAAATTCAGGACACTCTGTTTCAACCAATACTGTTTGAAATGATTTAAAAAAAAATGTATTCTATAGTTTTCACTATTTTTAAATGGCTGTTTGCTTCATTATTTATAGGATATCTAAGTCAAGTAGACATGTAACAATCAGACAACTACACATTTAGTGCTGCTGGAGACTTGAAGCTGACTAGATTGCCGTGGTAATGAATGTAATTGTTAATTTGTTGGTAATTCTTTGCGCATGTTTTTGTTTCAATTACACAGAGTTTAATTTCTGTTTATCTACATGACTGGATATGAACTGCAAAATGTTCATGAATGGACGAGTGCTTATGAACAGCATAAAGTGATCCACTTTGAATTAGTCCAATTTGTCAACAACAGAGGCAAGCTTGAAAAACAGTCAAAATGAGATGAATCACATCAAAATCATTCATAAGGATGGACTAAATTCCATTAATATAGCTATGAAATATAATAAACAGCCAGAAGTGCAGACCTGATGCTTTTCAGATGTTGTGATACAACAGCTAGAAAACATCCATTGGTTACCACATGTTATGTTTTTACAATACATTTTGAACCCGTTTTTGATACTGTTTCATTTTATTGCATAATTGTAAAAAAACTTGAACAATAAGATTTTGATGAATTTCCAAGTTTTAGACGACCCCATCCAAGTGTGAAAAAAATCCATTTTTGAAAATCTGTCTATCTCTAACTCAAAAACACAACAAGCTCGACAGATGAAATTTGGCTAGTGATTTTACACCAAAATTATAAATTTTCATCAAATTTTGAACGAGATTCATCTATAGGAAGTCTGTCCACTGCATGTGAACATAATAAATCAAAAACACAAACAGCTTGATAGACGATATTCGGCATATGATTTTATAGCCAGACTTATAGATCTGTATCAAATTTTGTACAAAATACTTTTGGTTTGTCTATTTGTGAGCACAATAACATAACAAACTACATAAATGAAATTCAGTATGTGGATTTGACATAAAAATTGTAAATATGTACAAAACTTCGGATACAATCAGTCAAAGGTACAAAAAGGCGTGCTCGATTTTCCTTACAATACTCGATGCAAAAAGCGCCATAAAGTATATTTATACGAGAAAGCTGAAGAGAGACGGCTGGTGTCGAAATATAATATTTGTGAAAGATATTCAGTTTAATATATGGTACAGGTTATTTTATATAAAATATTATCTCTTTTTCTACCCTTATTATCCGACACAACTAAGCCCCATTTATGTAGGGGAACCAAGACTTTACTATATTTTGGCCAAAATTACTAAAGCCATGATTGTCATCTAGACAGAAATTCTTTGAGGTAAAGACAATCTTCATTAATGGAAGATTTCATGCTGAATGGGAAGGAAGTGGATAAACTCTAAAGCACACAGTAGTTTAAATTGGGAGGGGGTGGGGGACATACATTATCTAATATTTCCCAAGACTAAAAAAATTATTAGAACAAGCAATATTTTAATCTTTTCCTAAATTTCATGAACTTGATGCGAATCTTATAAGTTAATTTTTTAAATAAAATGCACAAGATAGGCCACTCTTAAAATTCTTATTAAGAAACATGTCTTGTATATCATCAATCACTTTTTACCAAATACATTCTCTGGCAAAAGGAATGTATTTGTGCTGTATTCCCCCCTCAAAATCACAAATTCAGAAACATACCATATATTTCAGAGAAAGATAAATAATCTTCTTTTAAAGAGGCCAATCTTTCTGACAATTCCAAATTTTGGTTTTTAATATCCAAGTTTTCTTCTGCTTCACCAATCTTAAATTTCTGATCTTCAATAATTTTAGAAGTTTCTTCAAGCTTCAAGACCAGCTCTTTGCACTTTTCCTGGGCAGCAGCCTCTTCTGTAAAAAGTTCATTTTACAATCATAAAAGGCATACAATGGGATTTATAAATAAAATCAAAATGCTGAAAAATACCACCTGAAAGTTTAAAACTCTTAAATTCCATAAAATAATTAATACAAATTATCTAGGAAAAAATAAACCTATTAAAAATATATTTGAAATGAATTGAAAAAGAAAGACATTTAGATTTTTCAAGGTATTAACCCATTGACTGCATATCCCGTGATCTCCACGGGTTGGAAGTTTGTCTATTTTCTGCAGCATCCTGTGATTTTTGTGAACTAATGGGTTTACTTAGTACTTTTAAAACATTGAATCGTATTATACTAATAAAGCCCTGCATGTAAATAACAAATCTCTTGGTTCAACATTATTTGAACATGTTTTAAAACATTGAGTATAAATAGTAATTATAAAAAATTATGCAGTCAGAGAGTTAACCTGTTAACAACCTGCAACCTATTTATAGGACAGTTACATTTTACTTCTGTGTCTAAACCGAACACATTCCATTGTTTCTTTTTTACTTTGTTTAGAGGGTAATAGACAATAGTATTCACAAATCCTAAACAATTTTCAACAGACATGTACCACTAGTTAGTCAGATTCTGAAGTCAAAGTCAAAAAGTCGCTCTGAAACTTTTCAATTTTTTGTTTATTTTCGTGGTAATGCAAGGAATTAGAAAGTAAATTTTATTTTTTGATATTTTACTATTTTTTAAAAATCTTCAGTATTCATGTGAAAAAGAGTTTTGAAAATGACTTTCTACCAATTGTTTTTAATATATACAAAAATCATAACTTAATTTTGCTTAACAGTTATCTTAGTATTTTAAACATAATTTAATAGGAATTTATTGAAATCAATGCTTTAAATTAATCTGGGAGTTAACGGATAACGATTATCATAATTTATGCATTGTTGAAGTTCTGGGGTTATAAAGTTTACATATTAGTTGATTATTAATTCATTCCTGAAATTGCTAGTCATATATTACACTCTGATAAATGAAATTAATAAATAAAAAAAAACTTACTCATTTTTAATTCAGACACAGCTTTTGAATGTATGTCTACAGCTTCAGCAATTTCTTTCTGTAGATGTTGAACTTCATTGATGGCTGACGCTGAGGAAGACATTACACATTAACAATCAGGATGCTTAAAAAAATTTCAAATATTATAAAAAGTTAAAAAGATGAAAGTTAGATGCTATAGATAAAGCAAATCAGCTAAATGCAAATGAAATAAACTCATGTTTAAAGATATAATTTTGATAAACAATTTTTCAGCTGTTTATAAATGTTTCCAAAAAATAATCACCTTTTTCCTCTGAAAATTTAGCATATTTTTCTTTTTCAGCATCTAAAGTTTTCAGCAGGTCAGCATTCTCACTTTTCAGATAAGAACACTCTTTCTCCAGCTGATCAATCTTTGATTGCTTTTCTTCCAAAAGTTGATTGATTTCATCCAGTTTCAAAGTAAGTTTATCAATCTTAGCAGAATATGTATCATCTGCAGAAAAAGAAAATTTAAAAACAATACAACCCCTCACCCCAGAAAAATACTAAAAAGCTCTAAATTTATTTTTAACTATTTAATAATATTTAAAACAGCCAAGACTAATGGATCAAATTACAGCCAAATCATCTATTTATGAAATCTTTAAAAATATTGTACTTATTGTTCAACGATGTTACTGTACACTAGTAAAGCTAAACTAAACAGTATGGTATTCCCTTCCTCAAACATCCAATGAAATATATGCATTAAGAATTAAAGAAGCTCTTTAGATGAACTTTTCATTTAGTCTTAAAGAAAGTTCTACCTTTAACTGCATATATACAGGGTTCCCATTCTTATTGATGAAAAAAATTCAAGGACTTTTCAAGAAACTTTTAAAAATTCAAGGACCATAAAATTACACATTTTAGAACACAAAAATGCAAAGGACAAATTTAAATCAAATATTTTCAACTTTAACGTTCAAATGTGTGATCACTTTCTTACTTATGACTTTTAGATGCTTAAGTGAAGAGTATCAAAGGCATATGTTTTGCTCACCTTGCAGTTAGTAAACCAAAATCTACAGTGCAAAGTGAGTTTTGAGATCACAATTCAAGCACCTTTACTATTAGGTGTAGTGTACGACTACTAGATGCTAATTTTACACTAACTACTACTAAGCATTACTTGCATAGCTCACTTCACAAACACATTAGCCGAAACAAAAAATTCATTAAAAAATTAATAGTCTCAATAAGAACCTCTATTTTACTTTGATCATCATTGCTTGGGAAATTAGATCAAGAGACAGGTACAAGTCAACAAACATTTACATTCAAATAAATAAACTTCAAAATGTACGGCGTGAGCTCCCTCTTGCACTAAATCCATCACTTTACAAAATTTAATTGTATGTCAAACCGTTTGGGAGTGCATAAAGAACAAAAACCGAACATACATGCATACATACGAAAAAAAAAATCTTTTCTTTAATAAATAATTTCCGTCCAATACTTTGAAGATCCCATAATTTATCAAAATGATCCTTATTCATAACAGAAAAAAAAAAGAATACACAAAATTAATCACCACTGAAGGGGGTCAATGCATTTTAGAAGTATAATATTTCTCTAATGCGTATACAGATATAGAATCGAACTTAGACACAAGGGGATTAATGCTAATTCAACTCATAATTTTGGACCTTTCACATCAATTTCCAGAGATAAAATATGATTATTTACCAGCTTTTTCTGAAGCAGAATCTTCTTCATAAGTTTTAATATCTTGTAACAGTTTTGCATTTTCTGTTTCTAGACAGTCACATTTAGACAAAAGTTCATCAGCTTTAGATTTTTCTTCCTTTAGAATTTCAGTGATCTTCTCCAATTCTAAACCAAGCTCCTTTGATCTTTCATTAGCAAATTTAGATTTTTCATCTAATTTTTCCTGCAAATTCTTCAAGTCACTCATTAGTTCAGAGTTATCACTTTTGTATGTAGCACAGGAGGATTCTAGTTCCTTGATTTTCAATTCCAATTCAGAAATCTTGAAATTTTGCTCAAAAACTTGGCTATTCTTTGAAGAACTGTCATCCAAATTCTCACATTCATCAGAATTACCTGTGAAATACAAATATGAAGTTATAATTGAAATAAATACTAATCTATAAATGATTAAAAGTACAGTGGAAGCTGCTTAATGTGATCACGGTTAATGTTAACATTCGCTTTATATTATCAAAACCTCCGGCTATAAACAAAACCGACAAATTCAATTATACATAAAAATATTCGTTTAGTGTGATCACTACATCCTTTCATGTTATCAGTTTTCAAGTAAAAAATTGACCGATCATTTTCAACCAGCGTTAACGATTGATGTTCATGGAATTTCTTGCTCCACATGTAATTAAATATCTGGGGGTCACTTTTCCTATTGTCACCACACAACATGCCAAAAAATTTTAACAATCGGATATCGGCTGACACAATCAGAAACCATTTCACCCACAGAGGCTTCTGTGAAACATTAAATTAAAAACTTCCAATTGGCATTCAGCCCCTTGAAGGTATGAGAAAGGAGGAGTAGACGTCCATTGATGAGGACATTCCAGTAGCTGCCACACTTGGAATTTTACCAAACTGTCTGTGAGCATGACCAGGCAATAAACGATGATTCCGAAGGCTATAAATGTGTTGAAGAAAACCCTCCATCGAATGCCGAAATGAGGCAAGCACTTGATATTTTGAAACACAGCATGAAGCATCGTTACGAAATAAAATCAACAACAACAATAAGAGTACAAAAAATTTATAAGTGAACTGTTAAGGAATAACTGCCAACAAGCAACAATTAATGAATTTTGTAATTGTTATTTTTGAAATGAATTATAGATAGCCCGGAGGCAAGTATTTTCCTTTCTTTTCCCTCGATGTGATAAAAATAGTCAATTTTACCCAATGCGATTAATGTTATAAAAATTCTTAAGTCCTGAAATGATCACATTAAGCATCGATTTCTTTATATGAACCCATTTAGATAAATTAAAATCTATTTTGGACATCCTCATGAGAAAATGCTGTCATTAAAAGTGTTAACAAAATACAGTAAAACTCTGGTTCACCGAACTCGGCTTGAGCAAACCCCAGGTTATCCGAAATCATAAAAAAAAACACCACCATGTACTTTACTGCATTGGGAATAATTACAAAAGCAAAAGGGTGCTGGAAGATGAATCTCC
The DNA here is from genome assembly GCA_013235015.1 of Araneus ventricosus. Taxonomy (NCBI): domain Eukaryota; kingdom Metazoa; phylum Arthropoda; class Arachnida; order Araneae; family Araneidae; genus Araneus; species Araneus ventricosus. Next base: position 29,327 of record BGPR01014565.1, read on the forward strand.
AACCTAAAAATGCAATTTTAACTTTAATAAGGAACACATATTTAGCCTACAAAGAGAGTTTTGGATTCGTTTAACACTTGAAACTTTTCAGAGTTGCATACTGTAATTAGGTAAAAAAATAGTAATACATGTTAGTGTCTCAACTGATATAATCATTATCCGAAACAGCTCCCCCCCTTTAGTTCAGTTAACTGGGATTGTACTGTATTCTTAGACTTATTGTCATCGTACATATGCACCAACCTATCAGTATTTCTTGAAACAAATGAAAAACTTTACCACAGAACAAAGTAGAATCAGAATCAGCTATTTAAGGAATCAAACAGGTTCATCTGAACCTATATATCCATAGCATTCCATTAATCAAATGTGAATATATTAAAAATTTTCCAACTTCCAGCAAAAATGGATTAAAACATATGCCCATTAATTCAGTGGTGAGGCTACAATGTTATTGACATAAAAAAAATACGCTGTTATCGAAAAGTTGGAAAAATTTATAAGAAAATTCAAATGATAAAATAATTAAGGACATTTTAACAACTTATTACAAACTATTTTTGTTTACAAATGTTGAAGAATTTTAAAGAAGGTCATATGAGAGCTTTTATAACAGACAGTTTAAGAAGCCCCGGACTACGTGATGAGACTTAAATTATAATAAAATTTTATTAGAATATTTTACTTACAGGCCTGCTCAATCTGAAGTTTCAACTTTTCCTCAGCCTCTTCTAAATCTTTTAACAATCTTGCATTTTCCGACTCATAAGTAGAGCACTTAGAAACAAGTTCAGTCACTTTGGACTTTTCTTCATCTAAAGCCAAGGCAATCTTTTCCAATTCTGTGCTAAGTTCTTTAGATTTTTCACTACCAATCTTAGCTTCTCCTGTAAGTAACAAAGTAATTTGAAGTTGAATTATTTTCAATCATTAACAGAACATTAGGATGAAAATAATGTTATTAAAAAGTGAAACAAAATTTCAAATTGTTACCTAATATATCAGATACCAAAGTAAACTTCCTTTCCAATTCCTCTAGTTTTTCCTGTAGCTCTGAATTATCAGTTTTGCAAGAAGCATAAGTAGATTCCAGACTTTCCATTTTTGACTCTAATTCATTAATGACTAATTTTTTATCTTCAAGGTCTTTAACAGCTGTTTCTAAACTGGATCTTAAATTCTTGCACTGTTCTGTAACATCACTATTTTCTGCAAAATAGTAGGAATGGAATTGCAAAAACTAATAATCACTACAACAAAATAACACTGGAATAATCTAGTCATCTTACAGCCTGAAGTGTAATGGATTTTAAATAAGTTTCTTGTGTACATTTATATTTAGCTTCTGAAACAGTCATTCCATTCCTATTATTGATATCCAAATGAGTTGATTTTTGAAGTCTTACAGAGCTTTTTAACCGACTCTACTGATCAGAAATTCGTCTGTTTAATTTTTTATGTTATTTAACAAAGGTAATTAAGCACAACACTTGTAACATCAGAATTGCTGTAAGAAAATTCATGAAAAAATAGCATTATCTAAGTCTCTGAATAGTCTAAAACCATTTTAAATTTGATTGAAATGCAGATTTCTCAATCCTCGGAACATTGCAGTTACAAACTAGATAATGGAGAAGGAATTTTGAAATAATTCATTCACAAATTATAAGGGATAATGGTTAAAATGTCAATCCAAAAATATGGAATTTTATTTAAAGTTTTGACCAAGCAAGATTTTATTAACACTGTGATGATAGATTTTGAGACCCCCTTGGTTATGTTTTCTACTTCTAAACACAGTACTTTGTACTTTCCTTCCAAGCTAGTCATTTCTGCATTTTAGAAAATTATAAAAATACATCAATTTCCAGAAACACTTCCCATTTAATCAAAATAATTAATTTTACATAAAGGATATCATAATTAAAGAATACAAATGGTTTTTCTGTAATGTAACATGAAACAAATTAGAACCACTCATCAATTCCGATTAGAAAAAGAAAAGGATTCATGAAAAATGAGATACTTATAATTTTATTAAATAAAACTACATACCTTCAAGAAGTTTTGTTTTCTCTGTTGAAAAACTAGTTTCAGCATTGAGCTTCTCTTTCTTCAGCAGTTCAATTTCAGCAGTAGCTAGCTCTAAATATAAAAAAAGATATATATGGAATATACAAACTTATACTTAATTGTCTATTTCCAGCTTCATGTTTCCCCCAAAGGGTTTGTTATAGTAGCAGTTTTACTCAAAAGAATTACACAATGATTTTAAAATAAATGTTAAAAATATACATATAACCCACAACTTTCTTTAAAACAACTTTGGGACAAAAACTTACCTAATTCATCAGATATGCTATCAAACTTTTCTTTCAAGTCACTGAAATCTTCAGCAGTTGAGCTAGTGCTATTTTTATAATTCTCATATTCTTCTTCCAATTTATTATATTTCGTCTTTACTTCCTCCATAGTCTGAACAGATTCTTCAAGTTTGTGGTTTAGTTCTTGACATTCTTCTTCTAAATTAGCAATTTCTATGAAAATGCAGAACAAGAAATAAAATACAGGTTTTAAGCAAATTATTTGTGCTGAAAAAGTACAGTGTATTTTAAGAAAAGGGAATTCCTTTATTAAACATACTTTTTTCACTTGCAGCCAACTTTTGAGAATAATCTTCTTCAATTTCAAGTTTTTCTTTCTTCAACTGCTCTGCTTCACTCACAGTTTCAGCTGTTAACAAAAAATTCTTAAATAAAGAACTAACAAACAGATAGACATCAAAGGTGGAGAAAAAAAAAAAAAAAAAACAAGCAAGACATGATATAGCATTTTGAAGATAATTTGTTGCATTTTGTCATCACATTTTAGTTTAATTACATGGACATCCCATTTTTAAGCCACATGAGGGCTATTTTTTAACAAACAAGAGAGAGACAGGCAATGCTACCAATGGGCATAAAAAAATTGAACATATTTTAGACAATTAAATTATAAGAAATTTTCCACCTTTCCATTTAATTTTCCACTCAACTTAGACTGACTTTAAATCTAGCTTCTATCAATAGATTGGAAGGAAAAATGGATTTTAGTTACGGAAACATTCTAGAATTTTAAATATTTCTCAATGTTTCATAATTTTTAACCAAAATCATATTCTTGATCTTTTATGAAGAACATCATTTAATAACCTTATAAATACTATTTATAAAGGCTAAACAAATCTTCAATAAAAAGTTACGAATAGAAAAAAATTAAAGAAATAGCTGTTGGGTTCACACAATCAACAGCACTGGTAAAGCATGCATCGCTGCATTTATATTTTTGGTTTAAGAACTGTGAATCCAGTATTTTCCATTCAAGTTTCACTTCAGATGTAAAATTTCATGAATAATGCATTTGTAAAATAAATGCCTACTTGCAGTTTTGTAAAAGTATTTTTTTTTTTTAATTATTGAAACTACTTTCTATTGAGCCAGGGACTCAGAAGTATGTTTACTTAACTCTTGTGAATTAACATCTTGAGCAGTTTTACTTTTTTAAAAAGGTGAGACATTAATTAAATTCAGCAGATATTTCGGTGAAATCTTGGTTTGCTCTAACAATAGCTGCAATTATGCATAATAAGAAAATACTTGCTATTAATTAAATAACCCTTTTTTACTTAGGAATGCATTAATAAAAAAAATTATAGTAGTTTATACCATATGACAGGGGTGGCGAACCTTTATGTATCAACGTGCCATTTTTTCTAAAAAAATGTTTAATGAGGTCATAGACGTGCCGTCAAATAATTTTGACTTCGTGATTATTGGGAAAATAATAATACTAAATACTATCAACTCAAAACTCTTTATTTACTACAAAAAAAAAAAACATTTTGCATTGTCTCAGTTATGTGCGTAATTCAAATTAAAGTAACATTAGTGTGACTTCTGTTGTTGCAGATTAGATGACAAATAACTTATATTAGGGCTGTAAGCTGTTACTTTTAGCAGAATGCATGCTGAACTGGAGTCATCTGTCAAACGGTTTCTAAGCGAGTCTTTAATGTTATTCATCTCTGAAGATAATGACTCGCAGGCATAGGCAGATGAAAATATGGTTAAAATAGCACGAGCCAGCTTCTTCAAACAGTTTAATGTGTCTGGTAACGAATTCCATGTTTCCAAAATTTTGTTATTGGCATTTTTACTTATATTACTTGTCTTTCTGCTTCAATTAGTTCCAACTCTTACCTTGTTTCAATAAATTTTTGAATCCATGTTGAACTAGACTGGAAATCAATCAGCTGCATTTCAAATTCTTCAATTTCCAACCAATCGAATTGGGACAAGTTCAGTTTATCAAATGAAGTCACATCAGGGTACATAATAAACTTGAGTGTTTCCGATAATTCTTTGAACTGAGAAAACCTCGCTGAAAATTCATTGATTGAAGAATAAATTACAGAAATAAATTCTTCAGTGACTGTTTCTTCAACTGGTTTCCCGTGTATATCTAAATCGTTAATATTCTTTTTCAAGTTTAGAAAATACTTGTAGTTTCTTGTAATAATATCGTTCCTGAAAACATGCAGTTTAGCGTCAAAAGCACGAATGAGATCTATCATGACGATAATTGTTTTATTTGTGCCTTGAAGCTTCATGTTCAATTCATTGACACGTTGTCAGATGTCTGTAAAAAACATCAATTTTGAAAGCCACATAACATCCAACAACTGTGGGTATTGTTCAATTTTCCCCTCATTTTACAGAAACAGTCTGATTTCTTCCAAGCAATCAACAAATCTTTGAAGTACGTTCCCGCGGCTCAACCAGTGAACATTATCAGTAAGCCATTATACACCGAGTTGACTTCATCCAACAAAGCATCAAACTTTCGCTTATTTAAAGCCTGCGACGAACTGAGGTTGACTATTTTTGTGACTACCGCCATTACATTATCAAGAGATGTTCAATGGTCGTTCGTAATATGCTTCATAGTGAACTTTGTGATCGGTGGTGTGCCCAAAATATTATGTCGCGTGCCATCAATGGCACGCGTGCCAATGGTTCGCCATCCCTGCCATATGACCTTCACCTAGAACAATTCTAAGATATCCATTTTAAAGAATCAACAATTAAATATTTTTCCAAGGATGGTTAAAGAGTAGGGGAAAAGACTAGAATATTTACCCAGCTGCTGAGAGATGGCGTTGAATTTCTCTCTCAAATCACTGAAATCATTAGCAATTGAGCTGGTGCTATTTTTATAGCTATCATATTCTTTTTCCAATGTATTATATTTCAACCCTGCTTCCTCCATAGCTTGAACAGATTCTTTAAGTCTATGGTTTAGTTCTCGACATTCTTCTTCTAAATCAGCAATTTCTATGAAAATGCAAAGTAAGAAATAATATAATTTTAAAGTAAATTATTTGCTCCAAAATAATAATATTTACTTTTAAAAAAAGGAAAGAAATTATTAAAAGTGTTATAAAATTAATCATCAAAGCATACTTTTTTCACTTTCTGCCAGTTTTTGAGAGTAACTTTCTTCTATTTCAAGCTTTTCTTTCTTGAATTGCTCAGCTTCAGTTTCACTTTGAGCTGTTAATAATAAAAAACACATAAAAGATATGAAAAGGATAAGTGGGGAAATCATACACGTCATAACAAAGCATCTTGAAGATAACTAGCAGCAACTTGCTTAGACTTAATTATTTATAAAATAGAACAAACTGTAACAATCTCCTATGCCAGATTACTGAACTTAAATGACCAAAGCAAATTACAAATATGAATTAGGTATAAACAAAATGATTTGACCGAATACCCACTTTTAAAAACATTTTACTCTCGATTGTAAATAAAATATTTTTCAAATTTTAAATAAAGTTATAAAAATAATAAAATTGATTTTTTTATTATTTGTATATTTAAAAAAAAAACAATAATACCTTGAATTTTTTTAATGTGTTAAAATACTTTAATTCTGATAATAAGAAACGAGAAACCTCTTCATTCTGGGTTTGCTTCACAGAAATAAGCGTCATCATTGCAGAACAGAACAATGACAAACATAGAAGAAAATTAAGCGGATAAATTAAATTTATTAAAAGTAATATTTTGATAAAGAACTAATAGTTAGGATGAAGCGTTGACTTAATTGCTGGGGAAAAAAAAATCTACAAAAATATTCCAAGATTTACAAATTTCATAAGAAAATATCTTTTAGCTCCTGCAAGTACAGAATATAGTGAGCGTTTATAATTTTAAGCAGGCAATATATATGAAACCTAGGAGAACAGACTTCTTTCTGAAAAATTATTGTTCTTGCAATCACTATTTCAGGTTTTACAATCATAAATGATATGTAATATTATTAGATACTTTTGTACTACACAACTTAAAATTGACTAAACGTTAGAAGATAATTTTGGTAATGAATGTATGCAATTCTGCAATATTCCTCATTAAATATATTTAAAAGCACATTTTAAAAAAATTATTATTCTGGACTTATTTAGCCAAAAATTTAGCAAAAGAATGAACACCAAATAGTGGCCAAATATTCGTTACACCCCTAATATGAATCAAATTAACAATACACAGTTAATTAAACTGAATAAAATGGGAAATGAAATTACCAAGTTGGTCAGAAAGAGTCAGAACATTATCTTGTAAACACTTTTTCTCTTCTAATAATGAATCAATTTCATTTTCACATGATACACAGTTTGCTTTCAACTGTTCAAGTTCTTTTCGGTATTCTTCCAAAACTTGATCAGCCTCCAGTAATTTACAACTCAATGCATCAGACTTTTCTTTAGATATTGCTCCTTCTATTCAAAAAAAAAGTATAGCATCAAAACAATATATTGTAAGAGTACAATTTAAAGTAGAAAGGATCTCAAAAGTTTAGAAAATAATATACCTTGTTAAAAAAAAATATTAATTTTTAAGTCCAGATTCAATTTCTAATTGAGTTAAAAATAAATAAAATCTTGACTGAAGATTGACAACATCAACATATAAAAATTAATCTGCTTAACCCATTGAGGACAGGTACGACCTATAGAGTGTGCCAACGGGCACTATAAGCTGAATAAAAACGTATCGAAGGTGGCAAGCTAGCTACCCCTCTAACTTCACATTAACATTCCTTCTACTTGCTCGGATCATTTTGACTGACAATGAGTATGTTACTTTGGTCTGATCGTGCTTGAAATGCTCTCTAGAACCCAACCTGGTGATCACAAAACAGTGGGACATTACCCGCACAGAGCAATATTCAGCTGTTTTAGAAGAATAAAGAAAACACCAGCTGAGGACGAATCTGAGGCATTATATCTCGATGGAGAAATGACTAAGTACAGTGACCATGAAATGGATTCTGAGACTGATGTGGAGGAAATCAGTTCATAAAGAATGTAGACTCAAACACAAATGTTTGTACCATCCATCCAACCTCTAATCTTATTATACCTTAAAAAATAAAGTTGTGTATAATAAAATCAGTGTATAGTTGGAAATAAATGGGACGGCGCATAAAGTGTGCCAACCTGATCCGAGTGTACTAAAAAGTGACTCTCCGTAAAGAGTTAACTAAAAAAACACATAAAATTTACAGTTGGAATGATTAAACAAAATGAGAATTGATGCAATTTAATGCATGTATGAGTGGCAAATACATGTTAGAAATAATTTTTCATAAATACCAGTTTGAGATTCCTTCAAACTTTTTGAGGTCTGTTCTAATTTCTGCTTGGTAGCATTCAATTCTTCAGAAATAGATTTCAAATCTTCTTTGAGAGACTGGATGTCAGAATTGGTCTTACAATCATTTTCTTCCCCTACTGCATCAAAAAAGTCCACAGATGTATCCACAGAAACATTTACATTTTCTTCAGCATTTAGAACTTAAAAGAAAAGGCTTAAATTTAATATGTAAATTTTATTTCAAAAAAACAATTAAAGCAGGATTAGAACCTTATGTTAAAATAAAGAGAAATGTAAAAATCTTTCTTGAAAAAAAGATGCCCTTCATTGATAGCACATAATACATATTTAAACCTATCATCACAACATTTAAGAAATCGATACAATTTTCCACATAAAGGCATCCACATCTGTAGTTTCTTTCCTCTTTCATTTTTTTTTTTTTTTAACCCTCTGAGCGGCGCAAACGTCTTTTTACGTTTTTCATGTTCAGTTCAAAAGCGGATAGCTCGTATTTATATGTACATTTTCTTAAACAGTCATGGATAAAGTGTTCTTAAGATTTCAGAGATATAATTAAATGCAAAAAAGATTGATTCATTTACTTTAAAGCTAAGTTTTCTAACCTGATAGCTAAAAGTGCAAAATAATTGGGCACTCAGAGGGTTAAATCAAGTCTTATTCATATTAGGAATTATCTGACATGACACAAGCTTGGAAAAAAAAAAAAAGCTGAACTTCATAAATAATTTATCATGCTAAACATAAACACCGAAAAATAAAATAAGAATGATTAATTGAACAATAAAATGAATAAATTTATACAAAAAATGCTTGAGATATTAAAAATATAGTTGAATTATTATTAGTATAAAAGAAAATTAATGGATTAAAAATAAAAACTAGTAGAAAGTTTTTGTAAGATAAAAACTGATTACAAATTCTCACTAAAAAAATTATAATATGTAATTTTTTTTTTTTAATTTTACAGAATTTTAATCCTTTTTTAAAAACTTTGAGCTTAAAATTTCAAGCTTTCTTTTATGCTTTAGTGCTATTTTCCTAGCTTCATTTCAAAATTTTTTACTTCTGTCTTACAGATGAGCTTTTTTATTTTTTTCGTAATTTTATTTATCAAGTTACCTGTCAATGGATGCATTTGTTTGATTTAAATTTTATCATTATATCACATACCCATCATGCCAATCTAAATTCTAAAATAATCAATCCTCAAAAATATCTAACAGCATACCTGTCTTTGCTCATCATTCTTGAATTTAATGATAGAGAAAAGTATATGTCTATATATAGGTTTCTATATGCATTATTTGATGTTCTCTTTATCTAACAATCCTGGACATTATGCTGAATGTAGAACACATGAAGTTTTGTTTGCGGCGATTCCCACCCCAAAATATTAAAAATTTTAATCCAGACTTTGCATCCATCAGCCAAAAATATAAAATCTATACAAGTGAAACGAAATGATCATGGGCATTAACCTTTTTTATACTTTCTCCAAGATAAAACTTGGGCAAAAAGAAACGGATTTATTAATTTTTTCTAATAACAGACCAAATTTCTTCTTTTATTTTTTAATTCTGAGCATCCTTAAATTTGGACTATCAGAAACTGAGCGCCACCTCTTGCGATAATGGAATGTCTTCGGATGAAAATTAAATCGAAATAACTACAAAAACGTAGAACAGAAGTAAACAAATAACGCTTAAAATGTAAAACAATTCTCACGAGAGAACCAACCTTAGTTTTTTCACCAAAATGATCAGAAGAACATATGGATGATTTCCATCCAATCAGAACACCGAATGATGGATGAGTGAAGAAAGAATACATTCCTCCCAATGCAGCAATACGTAACTGAACGAAGTGCTGGA
>BGPR01014566.1:0-22153 GCA_013235015.1 Araneus ventricosus
TTTTATTTTTCAAAAAAATATTTTTATTTTTCACAAAAATATTTTTTTCCCCTCAAATATATATTTTTTCCCCACAAAAATGGGCCACGAAAAAAAGTCTTTCTTGAACGCTTATAAGCGCTGGATTTCGAAATTTAATATTCTTAGCTATCTTACTGGAATCCATCCGTGTCTTCTTTTTGTCATCTTATACTTCGAGTGTATGATGGCAAAATGAAGACTGACGCCATCTTTTTCCTGCCTTTGTTCTTTAGTGATGACGGGGGCGTGGCGTCGTTCGCGAATTTGGTCATGGAGTGGGATATTTTAAATATCATCTGAGATGTTAAATTAACACGATCGCTCTTGTAATTTTGAAAGCATTTGAAATCGACTACTTTTATGCTTTATGTATTTATTTGGGAGAAGGGAAAGCGTAAACAAAAACCCCAGACCAGCCTAGGCATGGGGAGAACACCATGACCAGCCGCCGCGACAATTTCCAAGGCCAGAGTCAAGAAATAGTAATACATTTATTAACTCTTATTAAATTTTAAAAATGGTCAAATGCTACATTAATTGAAGTATTTACCAAAGTAGTTCAAATTGTGAACGTTCCACAACTATCCAAAGCAGTGTCGGTTCATCTGCTCAGAAAAAAGTAGTGCTACAACAATATGAATATAATAGTTGAAAAACAAGTTTCTAAAAATAGCTTTATCTTTAAATGGACCATATTTGTAATTGTAGATATCTGAATTGTATTTTAGAAAATTACCGTTGTATCTTTTTTTTCGGTGAGTGACTTCTAACAAAAGAAAACGAGTACGTAGTAACCAGAGAGAACACTTAAGTATAAAATTCCAAAACTCCACATCAGCAGGAAGTGAGTGGAAAATCGATTACAATAAATTCCATTTTCGCAAACGCTTCATGTTATGTAAATTTCTGTAATAAATATTAAAGAGCAGAAATAATATACCACATTTTTAGTCCTATTTTTAGTACGAATTATGAAAAATGAATATTAATTTTAAAATTGAGTTAATTGTTTTTAATTGTTACTCTCAGTGCATTTTTTTAATGTCTCAGTTCCTTTAATTTCCTACAGCCCTTCTTCAAACGGGAAAAGAGAAAAGAGTTGTTGCAATATTTTATATTTTACAGTAAATAATGTTTTGATACTCGAACTGTTCGTCAAATATTATCTTTCGATGAATCCTTTTGATCGCGGCCAATATTCCATCATTCCAATCAACAAACTAATTCTTATTCCTTTTGTTTTTATTTCTCTCATAAAATGCACACTGAATTCTGAAATATCTTTTATGGTTCGTATATGCAAATTGCAACAAGTGAATTGTGTTACTTTACATTTTCTATTAAAATTGCAAGCTCGTATTGCCATCTGTTGTTTTTAAAGGCCTATATTAATATCCTCGTATTCCAATCTCAGCGATAGATGGCAGCACGGAACGCTTTGACATCGAAATTTTTTGATTTTATGAAAAAATATATATTATTTCCCTGTCTTTCCTGAACAATTTAAAACAACCCGCGTTAAAAATTTCCCATAATTATGAAAGTTATGAAGAAAAATGTATCAGCTATTCAGCGTAAACATTGAATATCTCAAAATGTGTTTTTTTGGTATTGCGTGCACGATATCTCAAGAACTATTGAATATTTTTACATAAAATTTTTACCGCATATGTATTTTGCTGTTTTACAAATTGAACCACATTTTTATACTTATTTCTCCTAAGAATTTTTTTTAGGAGGGTTAGAAAAGTTTAAATTGAACTGTTTTTAGTATTTTTATTTTAAATTGGTATATAGAAAAAAAAATTAAATTTAAATGCTAATAAATTGTGGTTGAGTGTCTTAAACAGATTGTTTGGATTACTTAGATACCCAAAATATTGTGTTGAGATGCATATTTTATCCGTAATCATGAGCTCATGGTGACTATTTCATTTTTTCTCCAAAAATTATACCCATATTAATTACTCTCTCAAATAAATACATAGTCGGACCTCTATTTAACGAAGTCGCTAAATCCCGAAAAAAAGTTCGTTATATGGAAAATTCGTTAAATAGAGATTCACTTTTTAAAATACTTTAGACTACACAAAACAGATATTAAATTCATAAACACTAAATATTATTAAAAAAGTAATTAATCACATCTTTATTTTCTAAATTAATATCTATTTGTTTTATATATTTTACCCATCAAAAAGAAATCTGCAGGGAAAACAAGAATAAAACAAAGCATTGTCCGAGAATACACTGTATTTTCAATTTAAAAAATATTTTTATATTAAAATTAATGAATTTTAGCATTTCATCATACAAAGGTTTGTTGATTTCTGCATCATGATCATTTCCACACATCTTCATCGCAATTCATTGCTGTATTGTTTTTATTTTTCACACTGTCCACTTCACTGCCTCATTCACATCTTCATAGATACATGCTTTTAAACGTTTTGAACAAGAATTCGACGAATCATAATTTTATATCTTATTACGATTTTTTTTTTATTATGGTTGATAAGCTGTTTGGAGAATTACCAAATTTTAAAGCAATATTCTTTTTTTTCATGCCTTTATCCACCTCATGAGGAATTAAATTTTTTTCTTTGATGCTCAAGCACTTTCGCTTTGACATTTTCCAGCTTCAAGGTCATTGATCAACATAAAATGTGTTAAAAGAAAGAATAAGTTTGAAATGTTTAGAAATATTTTGAGGAATAGGGAGAAAAAAAATATTGGATCACAAGAAAAAGTTCGTTAAATAGAGAAAGTACTTCGTTATTTGGAGGTTATTTCAAGAAAAAATTCGCAAAATGTTCTTGGTTCCAAGAAAAAGTTCGCAAAATAGAGGTTCGTTAAATAGAGGTCCGACTGTACTTATATGAAGGTTTGAAAATGTGTGTACTATAAGAGAAAGCACAGATATTTTTCTAGTGAGTTTGCGTTTGTTTTCTAGTTGTTGTGAGAAAAGTGACTTTGTGAATTGCATTGTTTCAGAGATATAATGTGTCGAATTTGACAGTTTCCCCCATTTTTTCGAGGTTTAAGAGTCGTTTTCCCCCATAACAAACAACACCTCCCATATCATTTCAATTTTTTTAAATTTCAAAGCGAAAAAAATTCTCAATGTTTCGCAGCCAATAACGAATATTTCTTAATTTTTTTTAACGCCCGGCATAAACTTAAGACTGCATGTTCCTACCAGATAAGGAAAGAAAATTCAGAACTATTCATTGATTGTGAAAAATTTAATGTATTTTTCCGCTTTGAAATTTCAAAAAATTGAAATAGGTGGTATTGCTTGTTAAGCGGCGATGTACAAACAATGTATATGTATTTGTGCAAACTTTTCTTGATTTAATATGCCCATTTTATTTATTTATTTATTTATTCAAAGAAAGCACGCTACAGAGATGACTCCATTTACAGAGTGCATGACAAAAGCATACAAAATCACAAGTCACAAAGTGAATTAAAACACACACACACACACAAAGTAACTGCAGAGAATACAACAGTTCCAAGCTCAAAACCTCATCAATTATAAAAATGTAAACACATAAATGTTTTAAAATGAAAAAATGCAATTACAAAAGCACCAAAAACACACCGAGGCCCCAAAAGTCCATGCCGTACACCGTCAAAATAGAAATATGGAAAAAAAAATCACACAATATTTTTTTTAAATGTAGAACACCAAATAAAAAAAACATTAATAAAAAGCAAGTCTCAAAAATTCAAACACACACAAACACTAGATCAACGTATAAAAATCTTAATATGTCATGTATATAAAAGTTGAAAACAATTCGATTTAAAAACAGTAGGAGACATATGATAAATGTCCAGTTCACCAGAGATCTTGTTAAAAGTCTTATAAAATTTATACAACGAGAACCTGTCAATATACTTAAATCTAGAATACACATTAGGAAACGAACCCTGGTTCCTCAAAGATCTGGCAGGCACAGCGAAATTTATAGCGCTCAGTATATCAGTACAATCGATCGAACCATTTATTACCTTGTAGAAGAAAAGAACACAAGAAACATCTCGTCTGGAACACAAACTAGGTATTTTAAACATATCACAACATTTTCAAAAGAAAATGGATAAAATATAATTTTTAACAGGATAAGGTTTGTAGATTAGACAGTATCTGCAAATTTCGTCATGAAAATATCGTTCCAAACACTCTAGAGGGAAAATCGATGAAACTGGAGTTGCCGAATTTGATTCGTAGTTGGGCCATTCTCACGAAAAAGTGCTTTTCACAGTCCCATGGTGAAAAAAATTAGAAAGTGCAACAAACTTCCTAGTATTTTTGTTCATATGTATAATTTAAGTTTTGAGAAAGCTATTCAATGCGTTTATAAATATTTATTTATATTAAGAGTTATAATTAGCAAAATTTAACAAAGATATTAACTATAAATTAATTAGTCAAAAATTAATTAAAACTTAATTAAAAGCTCTTAGTATTATATAGAATGGCGCAAATGCAGCTATTTCTAATATAATACAGAAACATATAATAGAAATATAAATTAAAAGGTAAAAAGTACAAATAAGAAACAGACGATTTAAACAGAAAACGATAACAATGCACCTTTTTGCGTGCTCAATGCAACAGCATCAAGTGATTGCATCAACAAAAAAATTACAACAATTAATATTTAGAACACATAAAATAGAATTTAGAATGTAAAAGTGATTATTCAAAATGGAAGGAATGGATAAGAACCCGAATGACTAAATTTTTCAAAGACCATTCGCCATAGGAGTTCCAAAATGGACAAAATTTTCTGTCAAGGGTAAGATTATAAATCAAAAGTGTACCCTTTGTGGCCTGAATTCTGTCCAATATCAATATGAGAAACATTTTGAAAAATCAAATTTATCCTTTTTACCTTTTAATTTATATTTCTATTACTTATTTATATTAAAATAGTTTTACTATTTAACTCTCATTTTTCAATGAATATAAAACAAAAGTTCTCTCCGTGGACGTCCCTACACATGAAATTCAAAATAATATTTCCTGCCACTCAAGCAAATTTTTAAAAAATTGATTTTTTTTCAATATTAACTAGTTTAAAGTCTCTAGTTAAGATATCACCAAACATTTTTTAAAAAATTATTTTTATTTAGTAACTAATTTTTACACTTTGTTTCTAGTCAAATACGTCTCTCTCTGTGGAAAAAGAAAATAAATTAAAAAAAATCATAAATGGCAACCCATGTCAAATTATCATGAAAGAATTTATAATGAGCTGAATTTATAATCATGAAGTTTTTTAAGGAAAAAGTTTCTTTCTATTGCGAATTTATTGAATATATTCCAATTTATCACTTCCATTTAGAGCCATTGAAATTTAGCGATTTTCTTCTGTATTTTTTAAGAATTAAAATTGAAATTACATTCTCGAAAAGAATTAAGATAAACAATTCATATAGAATATTTATAATATAATTAGAATATCAAAAAATAAAAAGACAAAGCAATCAGATGCTCAATTTCAGAAGAGAAACGAATAGAAAAAACTTAATAAGAGACTTACTAGATTGTTTAAAAATAAATAAATATATGATATTCCTTAATCTAGTATATAATTCATTGCTTTCCTGCAAAGTGTTTACTTTTATTTATTTGAAATTGTTTGTAAATATTATTTAACTAATGCACAGTCAGTGCCATTATTTAAAAAGTGCTATTTTTTTTAAAAAAATGTTAAGCTTTCTTGCACTGGTTTTTAATAACTAATTTTATTGTTTAATTATAAGAAATAAACCTGTAATAAATCTGCCCAATAATTAGTCAATTATGCTTTCGTTTAACTCTATCGATGCGGGACCGTCCCATACGTCCCTTCAAGCAAAAGACGATGGCCGTCCGAAACGTCCGAATATCACTCTGAAATTTCCACCCCCTTTCGTTAAGTGTGATTGATTTCACATCCGCGGCGCGTGCTTTCTTCGTTAGAGTGGCTCGTGTTTGGGAGGGGAGTTTTCTTACAATTCGGAGAATGCCAGCTTTCATCGTGGTTTTAGAGGGGGAAAGTGAATTTCCTTTATCTTTGATAGAGTAGCTCGGACGTTCCCGTATTTTGAGGTACCTTTATTTCAATGGCCTTAGGAATCAGAGGGTTAAACTGTAAAAGTTCTGTTGACTATCATGTCTCCTTCGTAGACAGGTCAAAAATTTTAAAACTAAAAAAAAAAAAACCAGTGAAAAATGAAATAGAAAATTTGACCACTAATATAAGGTTATTTATTAAGCTTAAATCGATATATCCTTGAAATTTTTAAGATTTTTTACATACTTTTGTAAAATATGACTTTTTAAATTTATTTGCCACATTTCAATGTTAGATGGCGTAGCGGCTATTAACATTGGAAGGTTGTGTCGTTAAGCGACCCGACACCGTTTGACATTAATATAATTTTCAATATGGCGGAATCTGAAAGCGAGATTTCCCAGAATTGAAGTTTCCAGAGACTAAACACTTTTACAAATTCATTGACAAACAACTAAATAAATAATTACTCTATTAAGAAAAATTAAATCCAGCCTAAATTTCCAAAACGTATGGAAGCACATTAAACAAATAAAGAATTTAAATCCTTCACTTATTTCCTTTTTTGAAAGGTAATGCATAGCATCAAACTGTAGATGTGCTGAAATGAATTAAAATAATGAGATTCAAGAGACAGTATACATTTTAATGCATAATTACTACGAAGAAGCTGATTGCTAAGCTTCTGAATAATTACTTACTTATGAACCGGACAAAGTGTAAGAGTTCGTGTTGATTAAATTTATTGTTGCTTATAAACAAGATAATGGAAAAAATTAAAGTTGCAATGTCTGCATTCTGCTGCTTCTTTGCATATCATATTTTTATATTTCTTTTCAATATTTTTTATGGTAGAAAACTGGATTTATATCAAAATGTCAACTTTAAAATTTTCAATTTGAACGCATTCCTTAAAATTTCAGAATTTTTGCCATGTTGTCTAAAATTTCAGTCCTAAAAATGCTTAGAAATTAATTTAAAAAGATTTACTGTTTACAGTACAATGCTACAACAGAAACTTTCACATAAACATGGATTTTTATCAATTTTCTGTAGTGTCTACGTAATTTTATGGACTATTTTGTATCTAAAAATTTCGAATTTCTAATTTCTTTTTCAGGACTTAAGGGTAAGTTGAATAAAAAAAAATGGTATTTTCCCCCCTGAATTAATGTTATACAAACATTTCTTATGAACAGAAATGATGTGAAATTGCGAATATTTTCGAGGAACTGTTGTTACAGTAAGTTTTGGGACAGAATTAATTTCCCAAACGAATTTTCATTAACATTTTCAATATAATTAAACATCAAAGTGATTATTTTAACGCTAGTTTTTGTATCCTTTAAGTTCGACGATGATGTTTTTGATTTTTTATGTTTAATTCTGTCTTGAAAACGAAAAGGTGAAATTTTTCAAC
Organism: Araneus ventricosus; assembly: GCA_013235015.1. Lineage (NCBI taxonomy): Eukaryota > Metazoa > Arthropoda > Arachnida > Araneae > Araneidae > Araneus > Araneus ventricosus. The sequence goes on from BGPR01014566.1 coordinate 7,516, forward strand.
AAGTATTCCATATAAAAATTCATTTGCCACAGAGGCGTTTTATTTGAAGACTAAAATGATTTCATTCATCGATTTTGCTTCCCATTAAAGGGTATTTCTCCAAAGACTACGATTTACTGAAGACAGTAAGTGCTTAGCGCCATCTTGTGAAGGAAAAGGGAACAAAATTTAAAGAATATGAAACTACTTTTTCTTTTATGGAATCGCAACAAACAATGCCGCGCTTTGAAACAATTCTGGAAAATAGGAACTGGAAATTATCAACAAGAAATAACACAAGAAGGAGCATGAAATTTATATTTTCTCCATTTTTATCTCGAGGTCGTATCTCAAATTCTGAAAGGAAAGTCATCACCATCGAAGTAGTAACCATAAATAAAACTTCACCCAGTCACTAAACCATCGGGTAAAGCTAAATGACTGGATCACCTCAGATGATAATAACATGGGTACTGTGAATCACCCATAATAAATCCCATTGCAAACGTCACAAGGAGGTACGAACCACCATCGACGATTGGATCGTTAACAAACCAGTACCACCATTATTGTACCGAAGAGGAACTGAGAACTTGCTTATGCCAACTTTTCATCCTCGTGCTCGAGGTATGTCACCAGAAGCGCGGTGACCTCGAGGCAGAGTTTCGGTATCGTGACCGAAGTGTCGCAGTTTCGAGACTCGATTCCATGGAAGAACCGCCGTGTGTACGAGAGTGGTGCATGTTAAATCTGTCGTGGACCAAACATCTTTCCGTTGGTGTGGTGCACAAGTTTGGAGAAGGGGGTACGCGCTGATATGTCGTCCTCGACATCTGACCACGGTTTAAAATTATGTTCCAAATAGCCCTCGTGTTGCTTCAAAACGGGACGTTAATATAACCAAACTAAGCATCATTTCATCGGCAGATTTGGTGTTCCTGTTTCCTCCAAGATGCGTAACTGCTCTTGTATAAAAATTGCATGCGTTTTACTAACCTAACCTAGACACATCGAGACTGATCTCAATTTCCAGCCAATTGCCGATCTCTGCCTTGTGGAAATTAATTAGCTTAGTTTTGTGTTATTGCAAAAAACTTCGAGTTGTACTTCATGAATATGTGATAATATTTATATAGTCATGTTCTTTAATCAAAAGTTTGGATACTTTATGTACACCCCGAATTTTATAAAAAACTATTTTACATTAAAAATATTTGACATAAAAGTATTTCCATCCCGGACAACGCCGGATATATCAGTTAGTATTCAAATAAGGAAAATTCTAATTTCATTATATAGGTGTATGATTCTTTATTCTTAAGCTGCTTAGCAGTAAGGTTGAAAATGGAAGTTATAATAATGATAAAAAATTGCGTTCTCCATATCTTATGGCGAAGATCTGAAAATAGAAAGTCTCGTTATGATTCTAAAACAGATAGAATGAAAATTCTTCAAAGATAAACTAAATGATGTTAGAAAATGTTTCGAATCGTAGAAGGTAATTAAAAACAATCTTTAAGCTATTCAATACGATCTAATATATTTACTGTAGCAATTTTAATTCACTATTTGTTTTCATTTAAAAATGAAATGATCATTTTAAAATTTCATAGAATTTTTCAAATACATTCTAATTTATATTTAGTTATATCTTTCAACAATGTTGAAACTTCTCGATTTTCAATCGCTATTTAACATTTTGTCTTTAATATTAAGCATTTATGTCGTCCTCAACAATGGCAAACCTACTAGAAATAGATTCATTCTTGCGGTTCGATTTTCTATGCGCGTTTGTGTGTGCGATAACTTTGAAGTGGAATTCTTCTTCAGCCAGACGAAGATTCTGTTTGTTCGGGGGAAAACAGATCTTCTTGAACATTTCCTTAAAATTTGAGGCTGGATATATTCCTCTGCTGAAAGGAAATGATTCGAATTTCGGAAATATGCTCTTCGAAAATTCTAATTTCTTATGCTATATCTTAAAGTACTTCGCCCGAGGAATTTTCCATTTGGTCTATGAATGTCGATGCCAGATATTTTGTCATCGATGCTTCAAAAAGATTTCAGATGATAGAATAGTTTCTAATAGTATATGGAGAAAAGCAACAATTTTGTCATAGGTATAAGATGAAGATTTTATAGCATCAATACGTTTGGAAGGATACCACTAAATGTGATTTTTTTTAATCAATCGCTATGCAACCACTAATAAATGATACCATTAATAATCGCGTTTTTATGAATGGTTATATTTTAAAATAGGATGTTTTATAATGGGATCAAACGCAAAGACTAATATACAAATTATAACATTTTCACTTGTAATGTTTTTGTAACGATTGCAGAATTGAGACACAAACTTACTCTGCAATGACGAAAAAAGTATTTGAATCAAAATAAATTTGATTATTTATACAGAAAAATCTTTCTATCAATGATAGTGATGCTTAAGTTAAGCATTTATATTCATTTAACAAATAAAAAATTAAGTTTATAGTTAGTTATTATATTGATTTTGAAATGATTAACTTGTTTTGAGATTAAATAATAATTTATTTGTTACTTTCTCGTATACGAAGTATACAAAGAGAAAGTATTGTATTCGTCAAAAAATTCGAACTCCAGATATTGACGAATCTCCACGTTTTAGACCTCCCTGAGTCCGAAAAACACAATTTTGGAATTATGTGTGTCTGTGAACACGATAATTCAAAAACTATCAAAGCTACAGGGATTGAATTTGGTATGCGGTCTTTACACATCATTTATAGGTTTCTATCAAATTTTGCACAAAATCCGTCCTCGGGAAGTCTGTTTGTATGTCCGTGTTAATGTGAACGCTATAACTCCCAAACTTAAATAGCTAGTTGGATAAAATTTGACACACATTTTTACCATCAGGAATGTAGGTTTGTATTAAATTTTGGACCAAATTCTTCAAAGGGTTGATGGCCTGTCTGTCTGTATATTCGCATACTTTTGAACGCAATAACTTCTTTAAAAAATTACTTTGATAAATAAATTTGGTACGTGGCCTTTTTACCTTACTGGTAGATTTGTGTCCAATTTTTGTGTCAATCGGTTAAAAAAATGCGTTCAAATTGCAAATTTCGTTTCCTTTATCTTACACCCAGCCATATTGATAATCACGGCGGCTTCTAATTCCACTTCCGCATTAGACGACCTTCGGAAATAGTGGTATGACGTTTCTCTGACTTTTTTCTCCACTGCTTTAGGGGTTCTTCTTTTTACTGCCTTTTAGCTTATTTTTTTCTCTACATGTGTTAGGAGTATACGAGAAAGGTTAGGGGAGACCACTCCTGCTGGTTTTTTATGTAAAAGAAATAGTAAATGAACACAAACAGAATGGATGCTTTTGAAAAAATGGTTTTATAAGAAGCAAACATTTGAAGAAATTCATTTTAACGTCTTCTTTCAGAGTTTGTAAAACATCAATAAAGAGAACATGTATTTTTTTTCAGGGTTCTACTACTTAAAAAAATGGCAAAAAGGATAGGTTTTATATGCAACTCCAAAAATTTCATTTTCTTCCGGCTTCTTGCTTTGTTGAAAGCAGACAGACAACCGAAAACAAGTAAAAGCCGAGAAATATTTCATAGGAACAGCGCCGTCCAAAGACAAATACGAAGAACCTTATCTTTACCATATCAAAGATATGATTCATGAAATATATATCAGAGAAAAAATTATCTTTGTAATTTTTTCATGCAATACTACAGATCTATTAAATGATTCAAAATCCATACAGAATTATTACGCTGCTTGTATACAGTCGACTTCAATGAATCTTTCATAGTTCGTCCCGATTGTATTTTTCTACAAACTTTTCGTCTCCGTAAAATATGGATTCCCAGGGAAAATTAATGAAGAATTTATGATTTTGGGAGTTGATTACTATATTTTCTAAACAATTCATACATTCTCAAGGCAAAATATAACATGAAGTTTTTCTAAATATAATACAACTCTGGCAATATGGCTCAAAATTAATCAATTAATTAATTTCGAAACGTCTCGTTCAATCACAGTAAAAATTATGTAATCCGAAATCGCATTGCGTCTAGTCACTAATTTTGAATTTTTGAGAACCTTTCTTAAATTAAGATCACGAACAGGCAGAATAATTTACGATATCTTATGAAGGGATAGCTTGATCATAAGAAAAATTACTTCCTCTATCAATATCGTATAACGTAGTGCGCTAGATATAATGCCATGGAAGAAGCAGACTGCTCAAATAAAGTATTGTACATACTTTAATTAACTTGATCTGCTTCATATTTGTAGAGATGTACCTTTGTAATCTATTTTTCACTTACTTCCGTATCCGCGGATCGTAAATATACTGATTTGAGTTGCTGCCGGATAAATAAGCAGGAATTCGCTTCCCCTGTGGGCATAGTAATGGTGGGGCTTCGAGCCCCTCCACCAGTGATAGTACGTACCTCCTTCGGAGGGGTCGGGCAGTGGCCCAGTGATGGGCTACTAAGACTCCGGCCTCAGTTCTCGAGCTGTCGTAATTGCCTCTGCCATTCAGAATCCCGGATGCTACAACAGGGAGGGGTGATTCGGTTTTCCGGTTACTTCCTATTTGTTAGTGTTTTGAAATTTCATACACTTGTGTGACAATTAATTTACTATTAACAGAATTTAATTATCAGTGAATCGATACCGTGTGAGTGAAGGCAATGATAGTTAATTTGACAAAAATTGAATTAATGATTCCTTAATATTTATAATAATGTATTACAAATTAAAGACTAATATTTATAATAATGTATTACAAATTAAAGACTTAAAAAAGAAGAAAGTAGTGAAAATAAAAAATGTCTACTTCTTAGTACATTTATAAAAAGTTTTTTTAAAAAAATGTTTACATTAAATTGATTTATCAATTAGAGTTTTAGTTAATAGAGTATTATGGATGTTCAGACTGATATTCGGTTTTGAAGTTCACTCATTGATTAATAAATTTAATCGCATAACTTGATTTCTATTAAAATGAGATTGCATTTCAGTTGGCAAGGACAGGGAGATATAATTCTAAAAAAAATTTTCGTAATCGGAGAGGTCTAAAACTGTGAGATTTGTCAAAATCTTGTGGTCAAATTTTTTTTTATGATTCCAATATTTTTTCTTTGAATAGTTCGCATGCGAGAAGATATAACGATAAAAACACCTTGGTCTACAAGTTTCGACATCATCTTATCATCTCGAATGACTGAAGTTTGTTAATGTGAAATTTTGTAACAAAACTGAGGGATCACATGCAGAGCCTTTGTAAAATTTCCTTTGCACAAAAAATATTTTCTTTTACTGTTTTTCTGAAATAGCATGGAGAGTTTTCAGACCATCTTTATTGAATTTAAAAACATTTTAATCATGACCGTATAGCTTGTCTTTGAAAGCAAAACTGTTATTGTGGAAATTTTGCTTTTAAAATAAATCTTCTTCCAGCTGGGAGAGAACGCTTTGAGCCTGACAGCTTCTTTTCATCAACAATTAAGGTATTCAAGTAGAATAATTTCTTATAAAATATATCTGCTTTATATCTCAAGCATTCAAATATTTCACAGATATCGAATAGATCTGTTTCACCTGTTATTTGCCACTGGCAGATGTCCAACACACAAAATAAATCTGGTTTCAAAGGTATTTAAATTCTTTTGTTGAGAGCCACCTCGGAGTGCTTTCCAAAATGGCGCAGCAGGGTATCGGTTGAGTAATAATGGTTTCTTATTCATGAAAGAAAGCAACACTGGATGCTAGTGATGGCTTTCAGACATATTTTAACATTAAGAGAAGCAGATCTTCGGTTTAGATTTTTTTTAAAGTAAAGAAAAAAAATTCATCATGTGCAGGTTTTATTTTTTCTCAACTGCTTTACATCATTACTGGAACGACAGGTACAAAATTCTGTGTTCTTTTGTAGCTACACTTTATCTGTCTCTGACTTCTGAATATCGATGCATGCTGATTCCGGTCACGTTGGGAGTATCCCACGAATAATTTTGCGCAACAGACAGTTCCAAGAAGTTATGTGGACTCGTGTTCTAAGGAATTCGTGACTAAAAGTATCTGGAGAAGTCCAGCTTATTGATCCTGGAGCAGAATTGTAGCAGAAAGTTCCCAATACAAAAAGTTAAACAGCATCTACAAGCAAACTTTTATTTTACATGCGTTTACTTAATTGACTTGTTTCCCAGTCGTAAAACGGAATTTTGTGATCGAATTCTGAACCACTGCCTAATGTGCTCGAGTTTTCAAGTTTTGGAAAGTGGTGATGCACTATTTTAACATTTTCAAAACCTTATTTTAATTATCGATTAAGTTTATCGATAATTAATTAAATTTTCGACTAAGTGTTTAAATTTTGACTCGTTACGAGTAGTGCCACCTGGTGCTGAATTTGAGAAAAATTTATTTCAAGATTCAATAATATTTATAATAATGAATTATAAATAAGACTAAAAAGTGGGAAATAATTGAAATAAAAAATTTCTACTTTTTAGTGCACAACTAAAAGTGTGTTTTTAAAATATCTTTAATATATTTTTCATAAATGGGATTCACTCCAAGCATATTTTATTTAATTCTCATTCAACTCCAGTAGCGCCACCTGGTATTGAAACTTTAAAAAAATGATTACAAGATTCTATGATATTTATGATAAGGAATTATAAATTAAAGATTGAAAAGTAGAAAATAAACAAAAAGTTTCGCAAAGCACACTTTTATTATTTTATTAAATATCACACTTTTTTCAGAAACTAACTTTTTTTAATCGAGGCGCTGAAATCTATAACTTATGGAAATTAGGCTACAGTGAATGATAAGGGAGAAAAATTCCTCAACTTTCATTAAAAATTAAATTATATCATGAATTTCATTAAAATTCCAATTTATTGAGAGTATTTCTATCAGCATTCCACGTCTTTAGATTTTTTTTTTGATAATATAATTAGTTTTTAATTTTTAGCACACTAATTCAAGCGTAATTTCAAAAGCTTTTTTAAAAAATTCTCTGTTATTTTAGTAGTATAAGGACCAAGTAATGGTTGTGCACTATAATAGCTGAATTAGAAGGAAAAAATGATTTGGAAGAATTATTTTTAACGTGAATCAAAATAACTGTAATGAAATATCAGCAGATTTTGGGAACTACGCAATTTGTCAGAAGAAAGAAAATCAGTGGGAAAGTCTTGAAAACGCAAAACTAAATTCTTAAGGTTGAAACAATTTGTGGGATACAAATATAATAACTATGTGAGATCTGCAGCGTATTTAAAATAATTAATATAATAATCCGACACCTTTATTTACAATTCACAGTGGTGACGCGTGTCTAAAATGTCGAAACATAATTCAGGCCAATTTTAGAACAAAAATAAATTACATATGATTTTGCGGTCAAGTGGTAATTGATAATTAAAAGACGGAGTGTATTGATAACAAAATTCCAACTGTTTGAAAATTTTTTTTGTCAAAAATGTCCCATCAAGATTTATCTGAATCGCACCATCTTCCACAAACGTAACTAGTTAAGCCAAAATTGCCATATATCTCCTCCAGTACTAAAAGCAAAGCTCAAGAAGGACATTATAAAACCATTTCATTATAGAGATTTTATTCTGTTTTGGAAACCAAAGTTTAAGGATATATCTGCTAATGTAGATAATCGATTATTGTGAGCAATTACAGCGATAATTATATATAATTGCCGGCAATTATACATAATATCCAATTAAGCCGGTTAAAGTGGATAATTTCTGAGAATTTATCACATTAACCGTTTATTATAAATAATTGCCAATGAAGTACAGTCAATATAATTATTTTTGGTTGAAATCTATTTTGATTTTTTCTATTTGAAAATTTGAGGTGCAGTGGTCACAGTTATAGGTTAACCGCTTAAAGTTAAATCTTTTCTAAGCCAAAGTATTGGTGGGTTGTCTTTGTACTATCTTCTGTTTCAAATGTAGAATTTCAACCGAGCTCGCGATACTTGAGGCATCTCAAATGGGCACTGGGAAAAATTTTTTAACTTAAAAAAAATCCAGCAGCTTAGCTCAGTGGGAGCCGGAACCTAGTAGCTTCGATAGCTAATTGAATGTAATTAATTTACTTTTTAATTAGTCAAATGAAGCCTGAAAAATTGTTCTCGCGATACTTGCAGTAACAGAAATGGGCACAGGGCAATTTTTTTTAACTTTAAAAAAATCTTACGACTTCGTTAGCAACGGCAGCCGGAACCTAGTAGCTTCGCTTGCTCATTGAAAGTTAGAATAATTTTGCTTAATCTCTTCCGGTATGATCTAATCATGGTGTGGTACTGTATAGATTGAAAACCAATGACGATCAATAATCGTCATTTTACCGGAAGGAGCTAATTAATCACATTTACCAATGAATTTTGATTAAATGATGAGATCGCACGTCCATGTAATTAATCATACAGACCAAATTTCATTGTAATTACTCAAAATAACCGGTTGATGTGATAAATTCTCATAAATTATCCATTTTAACTGGCTTATTTGGTTATTATGGATAATCGCAAAGGATTATCCACATTGACCGTAACATATCCTCTATTATTATGAAATTTCACATTACTGAAAGCATCGATCTGCGTCCGTTTCTATATTTACGCTGTTGTTCAGGAAATTCAATTTTTTGAAAAAAATTATTATTATCATTAATTTTTTATGGTAGTTTTCGTCATTCTCTACAAATATTCTGCGAAGATCATGTTCAAAGTGCCTAAAATTTCAGATTATTGATATCCAAATTATTTTTCATGAAATATTTAGAAACTGTTGTTATCGATTTTCTATGTACTATTGTGCATACTCATATGAACGCATTGGAATTACTTTCTTTAAAGTCCCTGTCTGCTCTTTTGAAAAATGCGATCCACGTTTTTCATTTATCTCAGAATCTTACGAAAATATTTCTTAAGATATTGAGAAAAGAAAATAATCTTTATCATCTTTTTGCTGTAGGTATTATTCAGACGGATTTATAAATATATTTGGTGAAAAATAGACAGACTAACATCCTGGTTTTAAGCTGCACAGATCTTGAAGAAGAACGTCAAGCTTTTATAAAATAGTCTGATACACAAAATCTTCTTATCTTCTGCAACTTTATTTTCAACTAAAAAGAGAAGAATTTTAAAAACCACCGAAAGCTAATTTTTTTCCATAAATTATTAAAAATTTACAAAGAATAATACAAAATTTAATTAAATATTTTGAGTGGAATAAAGAAGGCAAAAAAATTAAATTAAAAAATATATAATATTTTCAATCAATGGGGATGGCAACACTAGTAATAAAATAATCTTTGTGTGAAGAAACAGTTTTTAATACATAAAAAATAACTATTTATTTAAATGTTACGAAACTTTCACTGATTCTTTCATCATTCTTATTTTCATAACATTTGTGAGCGAAATTTGAAGAAATAGTTTGAATTTCCATAACGTACAATGAATGAACGTAGTGTATAATGAATTAATGAATTTTACTTTGATTTATATAGATATATCTCTTAAAAAGATGCGTGCGTTGGAATTCGTCGAGTGTTTATTTTGAACTATCCGCCTTCGGCGACCAGCTTGTTCGCCGGGAATACAATTTAAATTGCATCGCTTGTGTATAATTTGATATTCATGGTCTCCTGAAGAAAGTGCTTTTAAATTCCAAATCGTGATAGACATTTAACTCATATTCTTTCAGTGACCTTCACCTATTCTCTTCGTTGAGTGCATGAATGTCGTTAAAGCAGTCGAATAACTCTCTGTATCATGTATCATTCTGTGGCATCATTTTCACTCTCTTATTCCTCTTGAAAATATGCATTCGATTTTAACTTTAATATGACGCCGCGCATTTTCTTCCAGTAGCATGTTAGATGGATGAAAATACGCTGATTAAAACATATCATTAAGCATTAAAATAATGCCTTAGCTTTCAAAGACGGCACAGAAACAGCAAATATATATTTGTTTAAACAACGAAAACGGTTTGAATTGCGTTACAACGATGAAAAATATTGTTGCAAATTATGCCAGAAAATATTGTTAAAAATTTATTAAAATTGGTGATTAATTGATATAATTTAAAAGGTAATTTTTTGAGCTTTCAGATGGTGTCAAAATGAGTTTTCTGCTGAAATATTTTCGAAAGTTATTAAGGAAAAACACCAAAATTTGCTTAATTATTGATTAATTAAAATTCTAATTAAAATTTCGAACAAAGTCAGCGAGGAGCACATTCCCACCTTCCAAAGTATGCTTGTGCCAAATTTCGTAGCTCTGGGTCCAGCAGCAGTTTGCCTGCAGTGCGCCAACACACACACACACATATTCACGCACATGCACCCCCCCCCACCCACACAGATGCTCCCCCTCATTATTAGAAGAGATATATTTTTACTTTTTCGCATATGACGTTTCACATTCTCCACGTAGCTATCAACAGGTGACTTCATATGTGATAACTGTAACCTTTGCCATGCTATAAACATTTAATATGCTATAGAATTGCAAATTCTGGTGTCAGATACTGAAGCAGAAAGAAGAATTTAATGAGGGTGTCGTGCTAATTATTTCATTTTTTTATTAATTAAAGCCATGAAAATATTTTCATCGGAGTAACGATGGGTATATCAGCCAGTTTAAGCTAAACGACAGCACATTACATATGCATCACATTTGATTCTAGAAACTGAATGATTGTCAAATAACAACCTAGGAAAGGTTTACGAATTCTAAGAAACATTCATTTTAATTCGTTAAATTTATGAATACAAAATTAAAGGCATCGTGTGGGAAACTTCACTAAATGGTTTCTACTCCCACACGACACCTACACCATTTAAACGGTTCATTGACACGCAGGTGTAAGTGCTGCAATCTAAATGCTAATCAGATGCCGATCAATAAGATTGTAAACCTATCTTTCGAGCCCGTACGATCGTGCTGGTTAGACACTAGCTAGCATTTCTTTTTGTTGGATAGTTGTATGTAATAAATCGTGGAAGGGAACGACTGTTCTGGTTTCCAGAATATCAGTAGCATCTATTTTTCGCAAAAGACGGCAGATACAGTCCATATTTAAATTATAGTCGCGTTCAATCTGTTGGTAAAAAAATTCGCGCTAAACATTTGAATTAATTATCTGTCTCAATGACGTAATTATTAAAAAAATTAATTGCTTAGATAATTAATTATTAATTTAAGGTTGAAATAAATGAAAAATGAAAAAAAATATATTCATTAACAGTTAATTTTTTGGCTCGTTAAGTGTAATATTTCGTTATCCGCACGAGCGTGCGGTTACGGCTTTAAGACTTGAGAGGAGCACCATATCCTCTTGAGACCCAACGGTATAATTTTCGACCAATTTTCACAAAAATTGATATTAATACTCTTGATAGGTTATATAACACTATATTGTTACAAAACTCGTACTGTGGGTGTATGGTGTAAACAGTCCAACACGGAGGATAATGGAAAATGAAGGTTTATTCACAAATATGCAGGAAAACACGTATCACAGGTAACAGGAACAATAGATCTTCCACAGATTAGCGGCACAAACAGAAAACAATTCACTAGTAATAACAGTAACAGCACTTTCAGATTTAGAAACACAAACAGTCAGCAAATCACTAATAATGACAGTAACAGCACTTTCAATAGCTCTCAGCCCACCGGCCTTCCAGCAGTGCAGACGAAACTCCAAAGTCGTTCTAGTTGATCAACAACACTATCGTGATCTAAGCGCGGTTTTTTATACTCTCCCGAATAGGTCGTGGCTTCACATAGAATTTTCAGGAAAAACATGGATACCGGCCACGAATAGAAAAATCGAGAAAGTAATAGCATTTTCGGGTATCTTCGATTTGTCATCAAGTCGCCAAAATGGTCGCCAAGGTCAGGGGCCCAGAGCTCGCCTCTGTCCGTCACTCCATACTTACCCCTGTAAAACTCCCTTCCCAACTATAAGACCAGCGAGGCAGGAAAGCGACATTACATCTTTGTAACACTGTATAAATAATTTGTTAATTTTACAATTATTAATATCATTAATAAATAATAATAATAATTAATATGATTAACTAATATAATTAATTATCCATAAATGATAGATTACAGAATGGGACCATTCAATGCATTGCAGGGTTTAAGGGCTTTGAATGAAAAGAGACTTTTTTTGTAAATAAAGCACGAATGTCCATTAAAATGGTCACGAGATCTCAAGAGAATACTAAATAAAAATTTAGTTTAAAAAATATATGGATGATGTCCTATAGCATGACAATAAACATATTACATATAAATAATTTTTCTGCTTTTAGCTTTTCCACAAGAGGGAGGGAAGCATATGTCGGTCTGTCCCTCAACATTCTTTAGTATTCCGCAAGACCCTTCCGTGACTTGTATCGCCGTTTGTTATTTCTCTGTCACACCTGGAACATAAAATATTTCGATTAGGACATTTTCTTGAAGTGCCTCGAAAGATGCACATCTCTGTGATTGTAATAGAAAGATTTTCCCACTATCATCACTCAAATGTGACAAACTCTTCTATAGTAACCACTTTGAAAGCTTCCTAACAAAGCAAGCAAGTAGCTTTACCCACTTTCTATCAATGAAGTCCTATCCCTCTCCTTGGTTTATTAATGGGTAAGCAAGAATAATTTATTGTCGGTACACGTATTCGTAGTTATTCAGTTCCGACAATAAACTAGGTACAAGCCAAACTTAAACTTTCAGCGAAAAGTTCATCTGGAAATACTCCTCCAAACCTAAATTATCTTACAAAATGCTCCACGGCTTCTCCTTCAATACAATCAGTATCCGGAACGAATCTATACACAATAGATATTGCCTGTGGAAATAGGGAAGATATAAAGAATAGGCGAAAGTAAATTGAAGGGGACCTTCGGACATTCCGAGAAGACGTTGCTATTTAAGCTTTAAGTTCCACTACAGAAACAAACTGTTTGTTTTGTGTTAAATATAAAAATAAATCTATTTCTGTCTTCTTTTTATTGCAAATTTACACGTACATCTTATATTATTAAGATGTCTAGAAGGAGGAAACATTTACGTGGGTGGTGCTGGCATAGATAATCCCTAACCCGAACGATCTTACAGGTTTCTGTTTACACAGAAAATACCCAACCCGCACGATTGTACGGGTGCGCTCCTGCATTTCAGGGAGGTGCTGAATTTTTAAAATTTTTTTTACAGTATTAGTAAAATCTAAGACTACTTATGAACTAAAAAAAATGAATTTAGAAATGAAAATATTTCCGGTCTTAAAGGGGTATGATGAAGTAATTTTAAAGTGAATTTAATAGCTCTTTCGTCATTTCCACAATATCTGTCTGCCCTTTTATAATAAGTAAGGTGGATTTCCACAAGTATGGAAGAAAACACTGTTCAGATCAAAGATAAACTAAAATATTTATCAGTAAAACCGTCTCAAACTCAAATTAGCTTAGGTAATTGATGATCTATACGAACATTTAATTTAGTTTTATTAACGACCCGTTTTAATCCTTTAATCTCGAGGCAACTTTTTTCTTCTTGATCCTTTAAAATAAAGACATTTTGGGAGGAAACAACATGAATTGGACTCTCCTAACCTGGGTGGTCTTTTCCCCACAACCCCAACCACTGCTATAGCCTCCAATTAAGGCGCACGGAAATGGACTGTGGTTGGCAAGGATAATTGGAACCCCCACTGCGCTTATCTCTTAAGCGATTTCATAATCTCACCTCCCCTCAAAAGACGCCAACCGCCTCACACCGGCCTTAGTCGCTGTTAAGGGGAAATTTTTAGACCGCATCTTTCGGTATGAGAGAGTTAAAGCAACATGAGATCTATTTTGGGAGAGGCCTCGCCATTTTGAACCGTGGTCACAGTGAACCATGACGACGAAGAAGACATCTCATACCGCATTATATCTCCAAATTTCTGTGCGACACCAGCAAGAGGACTTGTGACGTCCGACAGTCCACATACACGACAGAACTTTCCTGGAATCGGATTTCGAACCTGATCCCCTCCCCACTTAGAAGTCGAGATTCTGCCGCAATATCTCACAGCCTGGTCGAGTTTTGACACCAAATCGCTCAATCCAGAGATGTTCAGATATTTCCTTAAATATGATGCAGAATTGTCTAGTGCTGCCTCGCGCTGGAACCACATATGCCGAAAGACACATGGGCGAATACTCTCCAGCAATTACGGTATGACCACGAGCAGGATAAAAAAAATAATCTCAAAAACTTAGTCTTTTTGTTCATTTATCATATGAGAAAAGATGTAAAGATTGAATTCCTTAATAAAACTAAAAGGAAGAAAAACGAAGATAAAAGGAAGTGCCATAAAATGACATCCATCCTATTGTATACAAAATAAGGTATGAAAATAAGCAAACAAATGAAGCGAGTCACGGTATCTCATCTTTAGATTATCGCTATTATTTGTTAAGTTTTGTTTTCTCAGAATTACTTTAAAATTTTTATTTTCTTTACAGATCGAACAACAAACATCCAAAGCAAAAATTATATTTTCCGAACTAAATGTCACGTTTATGGTTTCGGGTATGGATA
>BGPR01014566.1:24046-38923 GCA_013235015.1 Araneus ventricosus
CCCGCGCCCCCCCCAATACCAGTTAAATGTTGCATGTTTATTTGTATGAAAACAAATGTTCCATGTTTTTCAATTGTGGTTTATTGTAAGATTTCTGTATTCAGATTAATTTATAAATCTTTTGTTTAAAAGTTTTAAAAAATTTTCAATTAAAGAAAATAGATCACACAGAAATATGAACAGTCCATCAAAAAAGTATACAAACACTTCTTATTTCTCATAATCTATACAACTTGAATTCAAGGAAATTATATCATTGGATTTGGGAGAATGTCCTCTTTACAGATATATGAATTGAATTTGCATAAGGGGTCATCTGCATATTTATATTTGACTCATCTTCAAATTTTCCAATGGCAACCCCCATTTTTTAATCTTTTAAATGAATCTACATAATAAAAAATCCCCAGATATAAAATTTGAGGTAAATTGTTCCAAAATAACCGGAGATATACAAGAAAAATGATTAAGAGACTTCAACATATGCAAACATAAAAAAATAGGTCACCATGTTAAAACTTTTAATTTAGGCTGTTAATAGGGTAATATTCTCAATGAATATTTGTCGTTTTTTAACTTTTACCATTAGGGGCAAAGAAACATTACTAAATAAGAATTCAAGATGTATGATTTTATATGCATGTTTATTTACGTACAATTAAAACACAATGAACATTTTTTACATACAATTTTTTATACATAAAAAAGAAGTTAAACAATATAAGCTTTTATATGCATAAATATATTAGTCATTAAATATTTACATTTTAATATGTATAGATATTGTTTCTGTCAATTACCTGTTGCTTGGCATGAAATCAATGAGATCGCTAACGAGATCTCAATCTTTATTTACTTTCTTATCCATAACGAAACTGTGAATATATTGATTTTAAGCTACATACTGATTTGTCTTGACGAAAAACCAGATTGATAAAGATAGATTAGTTGGCCTTTCATTACGTTGATTATTTTACTAATATGCCTAGAGGATTAGACAAATTTTCTTCCTAATTTCAGTGATTAATATTAAATAAAGCAATCTGAAAGAGAAAAAAAAATTGTGTAGCTGAGAAATGAAAGAAAGATGCTTATTTTGCTGACATATTCTTCTATAAACTAAACAAAAATAGCTTAACGCTGCTAAACGATACTAAGCGATTTTCCACCAATAAACAGTCTTAACAAACAATATTTAAAATCATTTGTAAGAATTGTTTAATTTTAATTTTTTATACTTAATCGCTTTCTACCAGTAATAGTCTTAACTTAAAATAATTAATTTATTGCTACCATCTTAAGCGTTTTTTATTTTTTTAAAAAAGGCATTTTGTCCAAGTCTAATGACACTGCATTATCCTCACACAAGGAGTTATTATTTTATTTCATTCAATAATGTTTTATTCATTCATACATTTAATAATATATAAATTCATATTTTAAACAGAATTTTGCTTCTTTACATTTTCATCAATGAAAGATCTTGTAAAATATTTCTACAACCAAAAACGGTTTTCATTTTTAATTTTAGTAGTTTAAACGTTATGTTGCTGGAAATGCAAGAGGAGTAGAATCTA
The DNA here is from genome assembly GCA_013235015.1 of Araneus ventricosus. Taxonomy (NCBI): domain Eukaryota; kingdom Metazoa; phylum Arthropoda; class Arachnida; order Araneae; family Araneidae; genus Araneus; species Araneus ventricosus. The sequence continues at coordinate 25,624 of BGPR01014566.1, forward strand.
TTACATGTATCGATTTTTTTCTTTTCGTTTGTTATTCAACTTTACACTTATTTTAAAAAAAGAATTCTTTCTTAATCTAAAGTAACATCAGAAGACATGGTTTGTTTTCAGAAATTTTTTCAAATGCCAGAGAATTCTTTTGTAAAGTTGAGATGGCCCCTTATGAAAGCGGAAATCACGCTATTCTGAATGCTTTTGGTTATTGCTTCATATCTTAAAAACTACTAAGGGGCCGTTCAAATATTACGTAAGCATGTTTTTGGTATTTTTTGACCTCCCCTCCCCCCCTTGTCAGCAAAAATAAGCAAATCGCAAACCCCCCCTCTTAGGTGGTTGTGAGCAAGGGGGGGGTTTTTTTCGTTCTTTTATTTTACAAAACGTATAAGAGTAATAATCTAATTTTAAAAATTTTAGGACTTAATTCAAATAAAAAACTCCAATAAATAACTCGGTTTAAAATGAAAAAAAAAATGTAAGCTTAATTTCCTTACAATTTCAAGTTTAAGCTTACAAAAATCAAGTTTAATTTTCTTTTGCCAAATTTAACTCTTTTTTTTTCAAATTTAATTTTTTTAAATTAAATTATTTGTGCAAATTACAAGAGATTTTCGGAAATAAAGTTATTTTAATGTCTTACGTAAGCAGCACTCATACTCCCCCTCCCCCCTTGTCAGCAAATATAAGCAAATCGCAAACCTCCTCCTCCCCCTTGGGTGCTTACGTAATATTTGAACGGCCCCTAAATATAATGCAGAATTGTCTAGTGCTGCCTCGCACTGGAACCACATATGCCGAAAGATACGTGGTCGACTACTCTCCAGCAATTACGGTATGACCACGAGCAGGAGAAAAAAAATAATCTCAAAACTTAATCTTTTTGTTCATTCGTCATATGAGAAAAGATGTAAAGATTGAATTCCTTAATAAAACTAAAAGGAAAAAAACGAAGATAAAAGAAGTGCCATCCTATTGTATACAAAATAAGGTATGAAAATAAGCAAGCAAATGAAGCGAGTCATGGTATCTCATCTTTACATTATCGTTATTATTTGTTAAGTTTTATTTTCTCAGAATTACTTAAATTTTTTTTATTTTCTTTACAGATCGAACAATAAACATCCAAAGCAAAAAATATATTTTCCGAACTAAATGTCACGTTTATGGTTTCGGGTATGGATATTTTTCAAGGCATTTTGAACACACGCCAAAGATATGTATTTTTCTTCGGAAACCTTCCTTAATTTTCTTTCGGTGCTAATAATTTGTTGATCGCAATGTACGAAAAGAAATCTGACTGCCCTATTTACATGATATTAAAAAACAACAGATAACCAGCAACGCAAGTTATTCTATTCAAAATATTTATTCGCAAAAGTTTTTTCGATTAAATCTTCTTGAACCTACCTAGCCTAAGGGTGTATTATAATAAGATTGAACCTTTTAGAAAAGTTGAAAAATTTATCTGTAATATTTATGGAAAATAAGTATGTTTAAAAATACGATGAACAATAAAAGCAATGAACGGAATGTATATTAACTTTAAAGCTAATATTGTATAAAAATGTAATGTTATTGTATATAAATGATAATATCGCTTTATCACAAAATTTATTCTCTCTTCATGTTTTGAAGCACACATTTTTAAAATCTTTCCGTTTAGAAAATAATAGGTTGAATCCTTTTCTTTTAAGTGCTTTTATTAGTGTACTAAGAATTAAAATATTTTTTTTCCTTATTTTACTAGTCGCCTTTGGCGACAGGCTGCTCGCCGTAATATTAATAGCTAGTAACTATGGTTTGTCCAGTAAGCTTAATCCAGTAACAATTTGGCGAAATAAATTGGTTGTTGGGAGGGAGAGAGGATTTAATTTTAATTTAGTTATATTAACGTCCCGTTTTGAAGCAACACGAGGGCTGTTTTGGGACGGGCCTCGTCATTTTGAACCTCGGTCGGATGACGAGGACGACAACTGAGCTGGCACCCCCCTCTCCAAGCTTCCACGCCACACCAACGGGAGGACGTTTGACCACTACGTATGATTTAACGTGCAACAGGCCCTATACACGGCGGATCTTCAGTGGAATCGGGTCTCGAACCTGGAACCCTCCGGCTCCAAAGCCGAGACCTTACCACTAGGCCACCGCGGCCTCGAGGGAGAGAGGAACCATTTATGACATATCTAGGCGTCATCAGATCCCATATGAAATAAAAAGTATTGAAATCGGTCCAATTGTTGAGGCTGGGAGACTGGTCCTTTTGTTTTGCCAATTATTTTAAATATATAGTTTAATTGTGTCTTTAATTTATAATTCATTATTACAAATTTTACAGAATCCTGTAATCAATGTTTCTCAAATTCACTACAAGATGGCGCCACTTACGCGGAAACAAAATTTAACTAAATTAATCGATTAACTGTTAATTAAGTCCTAAAATACTAAAATGGTGTTTTGCTGCTGAGAAAGACACTAGCCAACAAAATTTGATAATTATAGGACGTGAGGAAATGAGAGAAAAATTAATTACAAAATTCCATCGTTACAAACATGTAACAAAAACAAATTAAACATCAGCGTGTTAGCTTAGATAATGAAACAAATAAATTCCATTTAAAACTAATATTTATTTTCAAAAGTAGGCGATAGAAAATAAAGTTCAATATAAAATGTACCATACATTCTTTCGAGTTTATAGAGAACATCAATAAAATCTACTCCCATATTGGTGCAAACAGGGTAAAATAGCACTTGAGACGTCTCCCTCATCCTAAACATTCCTGAAAGGATAATATCATTTCAGATCTAAGACATGTTTTCAGACATACAAAAACAGCAGCTTCAAGCTGTGCTGATTATTTTGAACTTGGTTTAAATAGCACCATCGGAATCAACAAAATAAATTACTCAAGGTAATTTTTAAGAACTTCATATAACACGAAGTACATATTTTAAAGAAGTTCAATATTGCGTTGTTTAGAAATCCTCCAATCATAGTAATTTAATCTGTAGGAGAAATAATACGAGGGCTATTTTTAAGTAATGCTCATTTGCAATAACGTTTCAAATTTTACACATTCGTAAGGATGAATGTGCTAGCACTCTTTTTGCATTCTTTGCGCAGAATCCGACACTATTTTGAGTCCAGGGCGACAGTCGGTAGGGCAGGCGTAGTGTGAGGTTAAAATGGTCAAGAAAATCGAGTGTGCTGCCGACTGTGAAATACGGTGAGTTATCTGTTAGAGCAGACCGAAAGAATAGTATTTATGCGAAGAATGCCGGACCAATCTGACGAATTTGCTAAGGTTTGCTGAAAAGCTCATACAAACGAAATCAGAATTAATGTTTAATGTGTTAATGCTAATACCGGGTGCGTCATAAATTCGTACAAACTTCAAAAATTCATGATAAAAGAAATATTGCTCGGAAATAAATTTCGGTTTGTGCGAATGTGATCAGAGGGACATTAGATTTTTTTTCCATGTATAAAAAATGATGCCAAAAGTAACCGAAAGAGGGCGCTCACACGTCATACTGAGACGTTTTATGCAAATCAGGCTAGCAATAAAACACCTGGCCGGTAATGGAGTCGTCATTCGATCCAGACAGCATACTATCGTTACCAGATCGAGCGAGTCATTCGATCCAGACAGCATGCTATCGTTACCAGATCGAGCGAGTCATTCGATCCAGACAGCATACAATCGTTACCAGATCGAGCGAGTCATTCGATCCCGGCAGCATGTTATCGTTACCAGACCGAGCGTTGGTGGTTAAACTTTTCTACAAGAATGGTGAATCCGCAACTATTGAATTGCGAATGTTTCGCACGGAGGAAGGACTGAAGTCGTAAAAAAGTCCTATTCCATTGAATGGGATACTGAATTTAGGAATAATTTTTTTTGAACATGGAAAAAAAATCCAATGTCCCACTGATCACATTCGCGCAAACCGAAATTTTTCTGAGCATTACTTCTTTTATTATGAATTTTTGAAGATTGCACGAATTTATGACGCACCCGGTTTTTAGAATTCAAAAAGAAGCATATGACGAAATAAAGGGAGAATAAATTAATGCCAGTGCACTTTATGAGAGGCACTGAGAGACTGCATTCTTTTCCGTGAAACCCTTAAAGTGTTTTAACCGTCTAAGCAAAAAACGCCAGCTTCTTAATAAATAATTGCCCATCGAGTACATACTTATTAAGCAATAATAAAAATCCTTTGAATTGTGATTTACTTCATTTTTTCTTCCTAATTACAATAATATTTAGGTCTGTTTAAATTATACATATGGTATAGCACCGTTTATATGTCTTTCAAGGGTCTGACGTAAAACGACGTATAAATGAAAAGACGTATAATCGAAATTTTACCAAGCAACTTTTATTATTACAAATTTAATGTTACTCATGAAAATTCATTTAACACTACATACTGTATCAAATTTGTTACAATGACTTTATTTTTCGTGTTAATAATGATTACAAATTTTTTTGTGCACTCGTACAAGTTGTATCAGATTAGAAACATCATAAGAGACCGGATAATAATCATTTGTTCCATTTTCTGTGGACAGCACATGTCCTACTGTATAGCATAAAGTCGTTAAATCAGTAGAAGTTTGTTTCAATCCTTTCTAGCAAATAGGCCGTTTAAATATTTTTTTCAAACGATTAAAAATAAATTTTTCAGCCTGTCGACTCCAACATCGCTTACTGTTGGGTGCAAACAACTTAGAGCACTGATAAAGCGCCCATCGCTGTTTCATTTTTACTTCCTCGTGTACGAAGTATACAAAGAGAAAGTATTGTAATCGTCAAAAAATTCGAACTCGAGATTTTGACGAATCTCCACGTTTTAGACCTCCCCGAGTCCGAAAAACACAATTTTGGAATTATGTCTGTGTGTCTGTGAACACGATAACTCGAAAACTATTAGAGATACAGGGATGAAATTTGGTATGTGATCTTTACACATAATTTGTAGGTTTATTTTTGGTGAAAATCCGTCTACGGGAAGTCTGTATATCTGTCTGTCCGCGGTCATGCGAACACTATAACTCAAAAACTTGAATAGGTATATAGATAAAATTTGGTACACAGTTTTATCATCATGAATGTTGGTCCGTATAAAATTTTGGGCCAAATCCGTCAAATGGTTGACTGTCTGTCGGTCTGTATAATCGCATACTTGTTAAGCATTCAATTCAAAAAACTTATCTCCATGTGCATGCGTTCTGGTAGCAATCTCTGATACCAAGCGGGAGGATTACGTCACTTTGTCCATGAGACGGAGTTTGTGATAGATACGTTTTATCTCCTGTATTGTTTTCGCTATCTCGTATTAGCGGAGCTTGCAGGAGTGTGATGGAAAATAAATATTGCTAAGTTTTAATACATAGGCATCTCTTTTAATATGATTCTTCACCTAAATATTTTACTATCACTATCATCTGCAATGAAAAACCTTCTGATATTCGTTGCATTCTGGATTACAGTAGGTTCGATTTTTTTTATCCACGCAAAGGGAGGGGAAATGACAAATTTTTGAGCAATATACGAGAAAGTTTAGGGGAGGCCACTCCCACTGGTTTAATTATTTTTTGCTTCGAAATTGTGCACCTGCCATTTTCCGCTCCAGTTTCGTTTCGGTGTGAAAATTTATTTATGATGAGTCTGTAAATAAATGTATATTTGAAATTCGTAAAAACCGTATTATTTCTTGATTGAAACTGCTTTCTGTTGAGTCAGGGCTCACAAGTATGTTTATTAACTCTCTGGAATTAACATTTTGAACAGTTTTACCTTCTATCCCAAGTGTAAAACGTTCATTAATTTTAGCAAAGATTTCGGAGAAATCTTGCTTTGCTCTAACACTTATCATTTGTGTTTGATGGTTCAGGAATTATTTTGCTAAGTAAAGAAAAAATTATTGAAAAAATATATCTTATATATAATAAAAGCATAAAGAAAGGCAACATCTTATAGTAATTAATAATTGTTCAGAATTGTAACAACACAGTTTTATGGGAATTATTAACAAAGAGAAATGCATCGCTATCCTATGTGCCATTAAAAAAAACGAAATATTCTAATGTACAAATATATATCATTAGTCATAGAAACTGTACATTATTTCTCAGAGGGAACAATTTTCCATTTTAACGATATGACAGCACTATATAATTTAAAAACAGTCGTTTTCCAGTAACCTATAATGATATTTTCATTGTACTTAAGCTTCCAAAGCTTATGCAATTAAGGAGCCGCCTGGAATTGACAGAAAGTTGTCATTTTCTATTATATTTTCATCATTTACCTCGTTTTTCCCCACTCTCTCTTGGAAGTTTGGAACATGAAATTTGTAAAGCACGCTAATGATACATTCGCGAAAATGTAACCGAAAAATGAGTTATAATGAGACGCCGTGCTACATTTCATGAAAATTTTAACACTATCTTTAAGTAGAATCTTCTCCGTCTTAGTATTATTTTAAAGACATGCGTATTCTTTAACTTTCTTGGGTTATTTTATATTTTTCTTCACAATTACAGAGATGGACAAATTGACACTTTTTGCAAACTCTAATTTTCCTTCTCTTCAGAATGTATTTACAATAAAGCTTCGATAAACCGTCAGTCGTTTAACCCTTCAGTTTCAATCGATGGTCATCGCCTAAAAGATTTGAACAAACAAACATCTTCAAAATTGCCCACGGATTACTTTTTCTCTCTACTGTATAAGGCAACGTAGTTTTATAGTATTACGATACATTTCTGTTCATTACTACTCTTATATTAAAGTTCATACTGACAGTTTTATAAAATCAAATACAACATGTGAGTTTTATTCACTTTTAAAGGATTTCGTTTTCATTTTTTCACTCTACTGAATAAAGCAACGTAGGTTTAGAGTACTACGATAAATTTCTGTTCATTACTACTCTTATATTAAAGTTTATATTGACAGTTTTATAAAATCAAATACAACATGTGAGTTTTATTCACTTTTAAAGGATTTCGTTTTCATTTTTTCACTCTACTGTATGAAGCAACGTAGGTTTATAGTATTACGATACATTTCTGTTCATTACTACTCTTATATTAAAGTTCATACTGACAGTTTTATAAAATCAAATACAACATGTGAGTTTTATTCACTTTTAAAGGATTTCGTTTTCATTTTCTCACTCTACTGTATGAAGCAACGTAGGTTTATAGTATTACGATACATTTCTGTTCATTACTACTCTTATATTAAAGTTTATATTGACAGTTTTATAAAATCAAATACAACATGTGAGTTTTATTCACTTTTAAAGGATTTCGTTTTCATTTTCTCACTCTACTGTATGAAGCAATGTAGGTTTATAGTATTAAGATACATTTCTGTTCATTACTACTCTTATATTAAAGTTTATATTGACAGTTTTATAAAAATCAAATACAACATGCGAGTTTTATTCACTTTTAAAGGATTTCGTTTTCATTTTTTCACTCTACTGTATGAAGCAACGTAGGTTTATAGTATTACGATACATTTCTGTTCATTACTACTCTAATATTAAAGTTCATATAGACAGTTTTATAAAATCAAATACAATACGCGAGTTTTATTCAGTTTTAAAGGATTTCATTTTCATTTTTTCCCGAGCCAGCAGTGAAATCACGTTACTGCAAGTATGTATTAGGAGGATTTCTGTTATTCGTCTATTCGGTTATCCGTCACAGCCTTGGTCCGGACTGTGACGGTTAATCGAAGTTTTTCTGTAGTTGTTTTCTTATCCCAAAGAAGCGTGTATTCGTTTCTATGAGAGCTATTGGATCTGAATGTAAAGAAAAAACCTACGGGAGTTTGCGCCCCTCGGCATTTTTGCCTACTTTTACATTCTGGGCGTTTTGTGTGAGGCTCCATTGTAGAGAGAAGAGAATCGAGTATCCGTTTTAGACTTCTGCCCACTGACCAACTGAGCCCAAAATCTGATGATCATTTTACAATTTTGATGTCACGAACATATACGAAATCTTATTTTTCTATTTGGTTGCTATTTTGAGCTATCGCGTTCACATGCACAGGAATATACAGAGCAACGGACAACCAACCACTACACTGATTTGTTCTAAAATTTGGTATATAATTCTTGTGGTAAATACATGTAACGAATTTCATCCTAGCGGTAAAACCATATACCGAATTTCACCCTAGCGATAAAACCAAATGCCGAATTTCATCCTAATGATAGAATTATGTACCGAATTTAATCCTAATGGTAAAACCATAGGTATACCGAATTTCATCCTAGTCCTTTCATCTACGTAAACAATATACAGATTTTAATCCTACGGGAAAAAACAATGGTATGCCGAATTTCAACCTAGTGATAAAAACAAATGCCGAGTTTCATCCTAGTGATAAAAACAAATGCCGAGTTTCATCCTAGTGATAGAAGCAAATGCCGAGTTTCATCCTAGTGATAAAACCATATACCGAATTTCAACCTAGTGATAAAGCCAAATGCCGAATTTCATCCTAATGATAAAACTATATACCGAATTTAATCCTAGAGGTAAAACCATAGGTATACCGAATTTCATGCTAATGATAACACTATATACCGAATTTAATCCTAGTTGTAAAACCATAGGTGTACAGAATTTAAGCCTAGAGGTAAAACGATAGGTATACCGAATTTAGTTCTAGGGGTAAAGCCATAGGTATACCGAATTTCATCTTGGTCCTTTCATCGACGTAAACGATATACAGATTTTAATCCTACGGAAAAAAACAATGGTATGCCAAATTTCAACCTAGTGATAAAAGCAAATGCCGAGTTTCATCCTAGTGATAGAAGCAAATGCCGAATTTCATCCACTTAGCTCGTTCCGTTTCTGACTTATTCCGTTAACGTTCACTCGGATGGGTAAAAGTACAGATTTCAGTTTGATTTAAGACAACTATAGGAACAATGGTTGTCCACTCTAAATAGCTAATTTCTAAACATTTAGAGACAGACTAATGCTTCAACGTAGAAAAATGCTTTAAATGAAAACAAGAATCATATTTTAAGCATTTTGTGTACAAAAATGTAATGCTTTAAAAATTATAACTCTAAACTGTTATACATTCTTCGGGTCATATTTTTCATATCTAGTAAAACGTTTTTGACGCACATTTAAAAAAAGGAAGTCCCATTCATCTAAGACTAAAACTGAACGAGTTTTTAAGCTTTGGAAATCGCTGCTATAGATAAATTTACACCATTTCGATGGCAGTCTCGAGGACGATTCTTTCATTTAATGCATGGTTTAAAATTGTGAAATGCAAAGCGCCATAACTCGGTCAGTTTTATTCGCAGAAGAGTGGAACATTTTTTTGTTTAAATTATTAGTGTGTCAAGAATATTTTACTAAATATGTCAAATAGGACCGGGAGACATTAAAAATTTAGACTAATCAATTTTTTTCTGCTGTATATTAACTGACTCATACAACATAAAATATAATTTCCAACTTATATGCTTATCACTAACGGTTTATAAATTAGCAATTACTCTGGTTGAGAGTAGACAGCCTGTAAAATGAACATCACAAAAGTCCTTCAATGCGCCTCACTTGCCAATAACTTTTAAATGATGCTTTCTCTCCTCTCTGTCAATGACCCTGCTTCAGTTTCAATAGGAGTTTAAATTGCGTCGTGTAGCTGCAAAAGTGCCCATCTCCAGTTTTCAAAAATACGCTCTTTGAAAGATTATAAGTCTATTTGACCCTCTTCACATCTCGCCATCATAAATTGCATACTAGAACATGTTTCCTAAACGCTTCGAATGCCATACAGTTCATTTTTTAAATTTCATTTCGACAAGATGCGACAGAAAATCTATTTTCCTCAAAACATTTGTTATTTGTAGATGGCCACTTTTGCAGCTACACGACGCAATAATGCCGATCTGCAACTCATGAAACTGCAATTTTTCGGTAAAATCGAAGTAGACAATGGACATTGATTTGGCACGAGCTAGGAAGGTCATGAGGCCGCGGTGGCCTAGTGGTAAGGCGCTGGCCTAGGAGCCGGAGGGTTCCAGGCTCGAAACCCGACTGCAATGAAGAGCCGTCGCGTATTGAGCCTGTTGCAAGCTAAATTATACGATCATACCATTTCGAATAGTTCTTAGCCCTTGAAAAAGTGGACTAGAATGGATTCCTTGTTTTATTTTTAGTTGTATTCGATTCACTCTGAGTTTATTTTTATTTCTTTATGTATTTATTTTAGGCTACCTCTGTATGATCTTGATTTCTATTGTTATCTGTTTTTTGTTTTGCTGCTGCAATTGAGAGCTACTTAAACATTTTATCTATTTTTTTCTAAATTTAACTCTTTTAATTTTATTGTGTATTAATTAAAATAATTTTGTTATAGTTTAAATTTTGATTACTTTTTAAATTTGTTCTATTTTTTCTTGTTGATTGTTTTTCATACTCTAAATCATACATAGAGGGCCAAAAGCTCCCGAAGCTGGTTTGGTATGAAGTTTGGAGCGGGGGTGCCCGCTCATGTGTCATACTCTGACCGCGGTTCAAGGTGACGAGGTCCGTTTCAAAGTATTCCTCGTGTTGCTCCTTTCGGGTGACTTCTGGCCATTACGTATGATTTAACGTAAAACAGGCCCCATACGCGGTGGATCTTCAGAGGTATCAGGTTTCGAACCTAGAATCCTTCAGCTTCGAAACCGAGACCTTACCAGCAGGCCACCGCGGTATGGGGCAGTTTATATTAAGCTTCGTAGTACAGGAACTCTTCCTACAGGACTTTTTAGGTCCAAAATTTGATAGAAACTTACGACTGTGATATCAAGATCACATACCAAATTTCATCTATCCACCTTGTTGTTGTTCTGAGTGGTAGCGTTCAGAAACAAACGAATAGACAGAACGATTGACAATCAATCTTTTCACAGATTTGATTGAAAATTTGATAAGCAACTAGAATTCTGTGTTCATTTATTTATATACTTTAATTTTAATTATATTGAATTAAAAATCACTTTCAGAATGTTCAATTTAAATTACATTACAAACTTAAACCTGCTGTTTTACGCAATTTTTATCATTTTTTCTTTTTTGAGCATAACTTAAGTCTGGATGTCTGTTTTTTTGCTTTACAAAAAAAGTTTCATTTCAGTACCAGTTTTTTAATGCTTCGTAAAATAAAATCGAACTACTTTGCAATTTTAAAAACATGAGATGGATTTATTAATACTTACTAATCTTTTCTTATCTAAAATTGTAAATATAATATTCTATGAATTAACTTAATTTATCAGCCGCTAAATTAAACAAATCCTTGAAGATTTTAAAATTGAAACATCTCGCATCTCAATGTAAATTAGCTTTGCGAAATCTTTAAATCGAATGGAGCATTCAAGATGTTTGATTTAAATTCTTTCAAAACCTTAAGTACATTTATTTTCAATTCTTAATTCTGAAGACTAGCTGAATGCTCCCTTTTATCAATTTCTCAAAATCGATTTAAAATCTGAAATTTCAATTTACTCACATTTCTAAAAGTAAAAAATTTTAAACGAAACCCTAGAGCAGATAGAACAACGTAATTGAAGACTTGTTCTAAGATAAAAAGAAATGATATAGCATTGTGATGAAAATTCAAACCGTGGGCGTATTTCATTTAATTCTTTCTTTGTTAAATAAAAACTCACCTCCATATTTTAATTGTCTGGATAAGAAATGCTTAAAACACTGCGAAGAGTGTATTATCAGTTTTTAAAAAAAGATATTTTTGTGGCGCAAGTTTTAATGAATTATTGCTTCTATTTTCACTCTTAATCTTAGATAAATTTCTTTTGCTTTCGGAAATAACATTTGTTTATAATTCTTATAAACAAATTTATTATAGAAATAAAATCTTCGAGTAATTCAAATAAAACAAAGTGGGTGCCACAATCACAGAGAGAGAGAGAGAGAGAGAGAGTTCTAGAACAAATCTATACAGCTCTCCTTATTCTCTATGATTTTGACGCCATCTTTGAACAAACGCTAGACAGGCGACAAATTTTAAACGAAACCCTGGAGTAAATGGAAACAGGTTTATAACAATAATTTAAATGATGCCACCCACAAGATTATTTCAAAGTGTTGTTCTAAGATTTAAAATAAATGATGGAGCATTATGATGAAAATTCAAAACGTGGCGTATTTAATTTACCTCTTTCATTGCTAAATAAAATCTCTCCTCCATATTGTAATTGTGTGGATAAGAAATGTTAAAACACTGCGACAAGTTTATTAATATGCCTTTAAAAAAGTATATTTTGATGGTGCAAGTATTAATGAATTATTGCATTCTATTTTCACTCATTTTAGATAAATATTTTTTGTTCTCTGAAATAACAATTGTTTATAATTCTTTCTGCGCAAGTAGAAGTAAACTCTTCGAGTAATTAATTCAAATAAAGCAAAGTGGGTGCCACAATCACAGAGTTGTAGAACAAATCTATGCAGCTGTCCTTATCCTCTCTGCTTTTGTCGCCATCTTTGAGAAAACAATAGACAGGTGCAGATTCCATTTTGCTTGACGACTGATTATTCGGCTGAGTGCTGAATCCACTGTAGTGTTATTATTGCATTTCACGCGACTTCAGTGTAAAGCATTTGCGTCTTTTCCAGAGGTTTGCTTATGCTTTTATCTACACTTATTTAACTGGACTTGCTTCATGTTTGTAAAGGTGGCATTTGGTATTTGAATTTTCGCTCGAATTTTTTTTTTATGTGCAAGAGTTTAGACATTTTATGCACTTGAGTGCCTTTACGATCCTCTGTTTTAAAATTTTCAGAAATCATTTATCAGAGAATCGATTCATTTATTTCAATTTTGATCCCGTTCGAGTGGCAGTGCCTGGTGTAGAATTTCAGAATAAATTGATTTCATGGTGCCATAATATTCATAATACATTATAAACTGAAAATTAAAAATTTGGAAATAGTTAAAAATTCTCCTTTTTAAAAAACTGTTTTTATTCTGCGAAAAAGTTCCACAATCTGAAGATACAGCCCAAATTGTTCAAATTAGTATAAGCATTTCCTTACACTTTTTAGAATAACTTTTTTAAATTCTTAGTTTTTACCTGTGCTAACAGCCCCTGAACTTCGAATAAGGTATTTTTTGGCAAAGTGAAAAGATTTCTGAACTCAATCCGGCACGCTGGCTACAGAATGGAGGAGGGGTTCTTGAACAAATTCGAAAAAAAAAAAAAAAATCTGAGACAATCAGAAAGTAACTAAAAAATT
>BGPR01014567.1:0-38921 GCA_013235015.1 Araneus ventricosus
CCGTAATTTCGATACTGTTGAGAGCCCATTAGTTTTTTTCTTCTCTTGTAAAATTTTAAAAATGTCAGAAGTCCCCTTTAAAATTTAACCCTCTTTCTTTTGATTTTGAACGAGATAATAACTAATTAACAAAATCGCTTTATATGTATATTTGGACTTGAAGAAGAAGATATATTAAAATTAACTTTTATTTAAAATGTTAAGGTTTTTTAAACATTATTTTATAATTATACAATGCTTTAGGTTTAATTATTGAAAATTGAATCAAACTTCTTCATTTAAAATAATGTATGAATTTTAACTGAAAAGTAAACTCCAGAAATATCCTTATAAATTATTTTCCAACATTCTCTTAGATTAATTTTCATTAATTTATGTATATCTGATCTAAAATACTTGAAAAAAAATCCTAATGGATAGTTACAGGGAACTTCCTGTCGATCATACTATTAGTTATATTAGTTAAACAGTTAGTTAAATTGTATTAATCAAACATTTTATGTATTTAAGAGAAATGTGCAAGTGGTATAAAGCCCAAGGTATTATTAAAAATGTAGATTAAGATATAAAGTTTGTAAGGAATTAAATAAAATATACAGATTACGCAAAGATTAATGAATTGAAGAAACTTCTAGAATGCTAGAACTGTAACATAAAATAGGTATTTCACAATAATTCATACATTATAGAATTCCTTGCATCTTTTGTTTCTTGAAAGTGCAAAACAAATTTAATAATAATTTTATGAAATTATGCATTCTTTTACTGTCTTTACGTCCTGTCTCTTTCATTTTTAATTTTGTTACGAGAGCTTTCCCTGCAAATTTGTGACACTCTTTGATTCGTTTCACACACTCTAAAAAGAATTATATATTCAAACAATTGTTGCAAATTTGTGTTAAAAATATATTTATTAATTCCTAAGTACAAAGAAATTGAATTATTCCATTGTAGTCAATTTTGAAAAGTCCATTTCCTAAATCTGTTTTTCTTCAAAAAAAAGTTAGCATATTTCGTTAGAATATCATGTAAAAATGCTCTTCTGATTTTAATAAAATGAAATAGTTTTTAAAACACACTTTTATTAGTGTACTACAGTTATTTTCTACTATTTACTCCTCGATTTATAAAATCACTATCATAAATAATATGGAATCTTGAAGTCAATTTTTCTTGAATTCACTACCAGGTGGCGGCTGGAACAAAAATTTATCTCATTTCATCGATTAACTAATAATTAATGTTAAAAATTTACAATAGTGTATTGTCATTAAGAAAACACTAGTGTAAAAAATTTAAAAATTCTAGAGAAGAACAAAATGAGACGAAAACAAACAGTTTACAAATTCCATCTGAATAAACCTCAACAGGGCGAGTAAAAGTGTATAATAATGAAAAGAAATATATGGCTAAAATCTTGAAAAAAAAAACCCCACTATTCTGCGAATAAAATAAATATACTTATTACGTAAGCTATGATTAATTCAAATTTAATAGATTTAATCCGACTCAATATGTTGCTTGGAAACCACTACAATGTTTAGAAACTTTCCGAATAGAATAGACCTGAATTCTAAAGACAGGTCTCCTTATAAACCATTGCTTTTTTAGAAAATATCCATAACACATAAAAAATAATTGGTATTTCTAACACATCAATCTCAAAGTATTATTCTGTGTGAAAAGGTATTTCCTTTTTTTATTCATTAAAAGATTCCTCTAAGATTTTAGTACAATTTGAACAGTAAAAGTTAATGATCGAATTACTGTTATCTTAAAGAGAATTTTAAATAGCTTTTATGTATAGGGTCGTTAGGTGAATATTATAGTAGACTTAACAGTTACAATTAATAAAATTTAACAAAAGGTATTAAAATTAAGAATTAATTAAAAATTGATAAAAACTCTTTGCATTAAACAGAATGGCGCAAATGCAGTAAATTCTAATAAAATACAAATACAAACGATAGAAAAATAAGAAAACATTAAAAAGAAAACAAGAAAAAAATATATATAAGAAACAGAAAGAAGTAAACAATAATGATAACAATACACCTTTTTTGCGCGCCCAACTCAGCAGCATCCAGTGATTGCATCAACAAAATTTTACTACAATTAATCAAACAATCACTATAGAATTAAATAACAAAAAATTCTCTAATAATTACAATAGTTAAAACACGCAAAAGGAAAAATTAGAAAATAAAAGAAAATACTATCAAAATGAAAAAAATGGAAGAGAACTTGAATGGCAAACTTTTTCAAAGAGCCACCCGCCATCGAAGTTCTAATATAAACAAATTTTCTGTCGAGGGTAAGACTTACAAAGTCGAGATTATACCCCCCGTGGCCTGAATTTGTCCATTAACTGAAATATAAGAAATAATCCCTTTGAAAAAACAAGCATAATAAAATCCTTTATAACAAATCCAATAGATACTAGAGAATGTAAAATAATAGACTTAATGCAGTGCTGAGTAATGTTTCCTGAATCAGAAATGTAGTTAAAAATTAAATGCCTCCATATTTCAAAAATAGACTTTCAAAATTAAAAATAGAAACTCTAGTAAAAATAAGTCAAGTGAAAAAACATTGCATAAAGCACTGTTAAACTCAGTTTATTTCAAAATTTCTGAATTTTTCCTGTACAACACTTTTTATGGGTCATAAATAAATAACCTCTTAAAAGATGTTTAGCCTGTTTAATATTTCTAAGAAACATCATAAAACAGATTTCCGCGAGAAAAGCTCATATTATCTTGATCGAAATCACAGAATTCCAGAAATATCTATAAAAATACTGTATTAAATTGTGACTTTACAGTTAATATTCAATGCTTATCTTTTCTCAAATATTTTACAACAGCGAACTGACTGGCAGAATTAATGTCAGCTATTGAGATAAGAATAAAATTATGAGCATTATTCTTGGAACACCAGCTGTAATGCGACTGTCATGTCGTAATCGGAAGCCGTGCTTCTTAACGAAATTCTTGGCATCATTGTTTACCTTTTGTAATAAAAGTTTTCTTACAAACACCATTCGCTATTCTCGTAAATAAGGAATATTTTAAAACTTTTATTTATGTTCTGTAAATATATTGAATGCAGCTTACTTTCTGATGGATATATTTGATTGATACGAAAGTTTTAAAAACTTAGGCTTGAAGAAAGTTAATTGTTTGTAGATTCTTTGTATTTTTCAAATGGTTAAAAAATGTGTAAACCAGATAAGTTTGATCCACGGTTCATACAAAATGTTATCAGTCTTCATATTTTCAAGACAAAATATAAAATACCCTTTGTTTTAAGAAAGCAAACGAGAAAAGTTAACAATTTTATGCTCCGATACAATAAGCAACCCAAAATATATTTTATAAAGAGTATAAATCTAAAATAACCGCTAAAAGATATGATTAAAAGAATTCTTTTGAAAGTAGATGCCATTTAAATTCATGCTAAATTAATGATAAGATAATGCCCTAGATTATATATCCCTAATTATTAGAAAGCTATTTCTGCATAAGCTCTCATGTATTTGATGAAAACGAAAATAAATAAATAATAAATCATTTAAAAGAATTAATGATAAGGTAACCCCTTATTTCGGCAAGTTTCTAAGCAATGTTTAGGAGTAAAATATTGTTGAAATTGTTTTATTTTTTTCTGAATTCAAAAACATTTTGGTTATAGAATTTTTATTTTTGAAATAAAATAATAATAAGAAAAAAACCCCGCTGAAATGGAATGATTTATTTTTCATTAGCGGCTTTAAAATGAAAGAAGAAAAAAATTATCATGAAACTTGCATATCATAAAGAATAACTGTCTTCAAAAGAAAAAGCGCCTGACAATTCACATACGCTAACAGCATTCTTTAAACATCACAGATAGTTAAAAACACACTTTCTTTTTGCCTCAGTATGCCCCCGAACTCGTAACCGTAAAGGTTCCCTGCCAGTTGAATTGGCATACGCAGAAAGATTTATTGAAGGGTTATTTTGGGACGGTTTGAACCGAGAATTGGGCGGTTTGGAAATTTTGAAACACGGTCAGATGACGAGGACGACACCTGAGTTGGCAAAACCCTCTCCAAACTTCCACGCCACACCAACTGGAATGATTAGGATGGAATGAATAGTAGTAAATAAGTACGTTAGTATAATATATGAATGAAAATTGACAGTAGTAACTGCACAATGAACGTTAGTGCCAAGTACCTGTATAATATACTTCGAGACTTTTTGTACAGCATGGGGGTAGAAATGATTTAAAACATAAATTGATTAGGTTGATTTGTGTACTGTATTAGTGGAAGAGAATAGGCACAAGTTATGGGAGATGAGTTGAACTTGGGTGGAGAAATTGTTCTGATTCTGGATCTGTTGATAGAAGGGACTCTTTGTCCAAAAGAAAATTCACAAGGTTCCTTGTTTTAATCCTGGATAAATTTATTTTTCATAACTTTATTCCACCAGGCTGTTTTGAGGTCCTGATTGGATTTGGTGAGGTGAAAAGAAGCGGTGAATAGGAGCTAGTGGCGTATTGGAGTGGATCGTCCACTTCCCCAAAGCCGCAGCAGTCAGATTCTTTAATATAGAAGAGTTTGAAATGTGAGAGGAATGGTCCGTGGCCAGTGGCGAAGATTATGTCTTGTCTGTTCCAAGGAGCTGGGGAGGAAAACTTTGGGTAGGATTCGGTGGATGTTTCTTCCGGTTATACCTTTGACCCATTCTTCTTGCCATCGCCGAAGACTAGAATTTTTTTGATACTTTTCAGGAGGTTTCCTCGCCCCCCCCCTCCCCGGGGGGGGGTATCCTACAGATGTGGCCTGCCTGGCTAAGAAAACTACTGCCTCTTTGCCTTTGTGGCCCACATGTGCTTTAATCCATCCGAATTGAAAGGAGGGGGTGACTGAGTAGATTTGTTTGGATTTGTTGTGGTTGAAAATGAGCTGACCGCCTTTAAACTCGACTCATTGTCACTCCATATCTTGACGTTATTGTTTTTGCTAGCCCAGATGCACGCTTCTTTAATGGCTAGAAGTTCTGCTTGAAAGACTGAATTTTTTTTCGCTGAGTTTGCCGAGCCATTGTGGGTGATGTTATCGTTTTCCAAGACGCAGAAGGCAAAGCCAGTTTGTTCTTTGAGTTTGGGCCAGTGTATGAAGATGTCGATCTTGTTTCATGGTTGGGATTCTATTTGAAAGATATTCTGCTGTCTAGAAGGAAGTCCAATGGGTGGATTTTTGAGAGGGAGCTTTTGGTTAAAAACACACTAGGTATAATGTTAATGGTTGAAATGAAGGTAATTTAATAATATATGCTAGGATTATGACCAATATACCAAGATTGCAAGTTTTATTCTCTTTCAATAATAAACATGGAATTTTATATAGTACGAGTAGTTTATTAATATTTTCTTACAATGTAAGCTTCAGACTGCTATGAATTTTTCAAATAGCAATAAATGCACTATTTTTAGCATTCTAAATGTTGTTTTAATTAAATTTCAGATATTGATGGTTTTAAATTATTCTTTGATTTTCTTTAACTGCAAATTATTTTTTATTCTACTTTGAACAGTAAGTGTTGTGATTAGGGAGATTATTAAAAAGGCGAGACTGAAACGCCAAAGGTTTGATGATCAATATTTGCATGTTTGGAGATTTCTAGCCAAGGAACAAAAGATGGTCTTGAAGTTTCGTTGCTATAGAGGTATCTCGAACCTTAAAGAAGTTTCCAGATTTCGGGAAGATTCCACGATTTCTTGCAGTGAGATATAGGGCTTGCAGGTGACATTGAACCACTCGCGCGATTAGTGATAATATTTTAAATATTATAACTTTGACCCTTTATGCTTTTCCGATATATTTACAATGATTTTATTTATATTTGTAGAGCATTTAACCTATTTTATGTTATTTTGCAGAAGCTCTAAATATTTTAATAGTTGCGATTTCCATTCACTTCTTGTTTTTCACATTTATTTTCACTACAAGTTACGATTTCATCGAAAAGATTTAAATCTTATTTCTCAATTAAGTTTTATGATTAAAATAATTTTCTGAAAAAAAAGGAGATTCCATTTCTATAATTTTGAACTAAGCAAAATCCCTTTATTTTTACTCAAATAATTTAAGTCAGATTAATGTCTTGTTAAACTCTCTTCAGCCATTTGTTTTGCAATGCTATCGATAACTTTTCTGTCAAATTGTTTCTTAACTGCCATAACTCCTTTCTAAATACTTAAGCTATTCCTAGGAGAGATTGCGTTGACTTTTTCTGTTCCGTAGAAACTTTCTAGGCAACACAAAAAAACTTCTTCTGTGAGAACTTTTAGTAAATGCTGATATGCTCTTCTCATTCATGATGGAATATATGGAATATACAAACCAAACTTTCTCCATGAATCGTAAATATCTTCATTCGGTTTCAGAGCACGCAAAATGCTAAAAGCAAAGTGGACATACATATTTTTGTTGCTCTTAATATATCTTTTGGCAACCTCTGAAGTGAAACGGATCAGTATTCAGCGATCGTGGAAACGACGTGACAATTTCTCTTGAGCTCTGAAACGTGTAATACTATCTGTGTTCGATGTACCTTGGAGCTCTTAGTTCGTGCGTATGACAACACTAGTTAATATAAGGCTGGGGATTTAGATTTTCGAATACTTAAAATTTTTATCATGGCAATTCATGTCAAAACTTCCCAGACAAGAGCACTTTTGTTTTTATGAACTCTTTTCAGGATTTTCAAACCGATAGTGACAATAGCCAATAAATATGTTTTGCATTTATAAATTTCCCTTTTGAAGATAAAGTTCTGATATCTTGTGTGCAGTATAAATTTTAATTCTGGATTTTCTTTTATCGGAAATTTAGCTTATAAACAGTCAATCACTTTTCTAAATGAGAAGTGTACAAGAAAGAAGATAAATACATAAAAAAAGAATAATTTAAACCTCTGAATATCTGCAGGTTTCTTGTAACAGAAAGATGGGGTGGTTATGCAATGAAACTGCATGAATAGCTGCATGAATGAATTGCTGTAAAACAAACTGCCATGGAAATTAGGGTCGTCATCCTCTCATATTGGCAGAAAAATAGAAATGTTAATCCTCTGTGCTAATCCTCCATTAGTGGATAAAATAAGACTTTGTGTCGACAGATGTCTTAGTCAAAAGCTGCTTCATGTGTTTCCAGATGAAGAAATTGGTGTTTCAGGTCAGGGGAGCGTGTATGCCAAGCTACAGGTCTAGATATATCAGGAAATTACTAGTATGTGGAATATTCTATGACTCACCTGATTATATAGATTGGCAGGAGTTGTTATCACGGAAATAAGTTTCGATCACATACGTTCTTTAAGTAAGGTGGATGTATGCATCCAGGAACTCTCAGTGTTGTTTCAGAAAAATGAACTGAGAGCTACTGGATCTGGAGTCAAATGGAGGACTCTGGGGAATCGTCTCTAGAAATACGACTACCGGTCCAAATATCCTGTGGCATATTTATCCTTTGCACTTAGGTACCAAAAAGCCACTTTCTTCTGCCACAAGTTCTTTCCCACGACAGCTAAACTGTGGTGGGAAAGAACTGTGGTTGAAATGCAAATGGTTGAGGTCACTTATGAGAAACATTTCTGTCTGAATGTCAGTGATGGTCGAAAGTTAGCAAGAAAAAGGACACGTGCAAATACAATTACTCTCCGTCGTAAATATAGGGGCAGTTTTGGGTATTATAGTTTAGAGAAGGATTTTGCAAGAAATACTGGATCTGTAATTATCACATCAACCTAAACTTTCGAACTATACTTTAGAACGATAATCTCATCCATTATGAATGACATCTTTGAAAGCCAATTCCAGCATCGCAATAATATTCCCAGGGCTGTAGTTTGGAACCTTCGGTACGCATTCATTTATATATTATTTAAATGGCCCTCCAGGTTCGAATGTCAGTTTCTTCCAATACATCATGGGGCCGAAGAACAAATAGGTATGTCAAAGGTATGTTTATCAATTGTATCACATTTTAAGGAAAGATTTTGGGTCAAGTTTTCCCTAGATATAAGCAAATTTGATTTTTATCTGTAAATCTACAAGACTGCTCTCTATCTTAAAAGAAAAATATACTTTACCTGGCAATATCAATAAATATTTGATAATAATATGATACCTTTTAGATTAGATTCATAGAAAAGTGGAAATAAGAGAGTATCTATCATAAAAAAAGTCCCTTCCCTTTCGAGAATTCGGTCTACAATCTTAAATACATATACGATTTTTGGTGTAGAGACCTTAATTTTATTCTTCTATTTTGTGTGTTTTGTGTCGCCATGTTCCCATACACAATGACTGATTGAGATACAGACATAATTTCAAAAAATTATTTTATCGAAATAAAGTTGGTCTTTAACGTCGAAATTCATGAAAACAAATTTTATTTATGTCATATTAAGAATCTGCAAAATGAAGACAAATTTTAATACATGAAATTCGGTTTTTTAAAATTCGTATTGCAGAGAAAAAGTGATATGGGAAAAAATCTCAACGAATATGTATGTTAATGTCAATGCTATAAATCGGTTATTATTAATAATTTCGGTGGTTAGTATTAATAAGAACCGGTTATTATTCATATCAACCGAATATATTACTTAAACCGTAGCATATTCACATTTAAGTAGTGAAACATACGTCGCAGCTTCTTACAAATGATTTTTTTCTGAAGAACAATGTGAGAAATGACATGAAGAAAATTTCAGATATACTATTTTAGGGTTACTGATCAGAATCGAAATTCCTTGAGCAACAAAATTTTTCATATATGAGAAAACATCCAATGCATGCATGTAGAGTCTCCAGACAGGACAGGGCTTTCACCTTGCGGCTTATGGGTTTTTGCGGAGGTAAATTTTAGGCGTTATCCATCACCCCACGGCTCATCGAAAGTGACATGGAAAGACGTAGAAGGAAATAATTTTAAAAATGGAACGTTTATTCTTTTTCTTCTCCTTAGGTAAACATAGCTACACCTATTGGTTTGTACTTCATATAGGCGAAAGAAAATTGAGTTTATTTTTTTTATAAACATTTGTTTTATAACTGGGAACGTGAGAGACGGAAAAACAAAGAATGTTTTCTAATATAAAAATCGAATAAAATCGATATTTTTTTCACAAGAGAAAAAGGGAACTGACATAAAGAAAACTTCAGACATTCGTTTTTAAGGTTACTGAATGGAACAGAAATTTCTTGAGTAACAAAATATTTCATACACGAGAAAATATTCAATGAATGCAAAGGGTCCAGACAAGACAGGGGCTTTTATGATGCGGGCTTTGGGTTCCCTTTCATGTTCATTACATGTTTCGTTTTGGAAGTTACTAAATTTATTTCAAAAATGAGTATTAAAGATGTAGCTGATCAGAAATATGTAAAGGAAAAATATTTAGCATTTTTTATTTTCAAGAAATTTGCGGTTTCACTGTGAAATCAATGAGTAACGGGCTATTTTTCTCCGAATAAGTTATCATTGAAATGCAATTTAAATTATGTTTTTAATTGATAAGTATACGTGAGTATTCAAGATATTCAACCTTCACAAAATTCAATATGACTTTCGAAGATTCAATTTTTAAAACTATCAATCTGCTCAGGAACTCTTATTATTTTGTTTCTCTTAGAGATCAGAAGCAATTTAACTTTTGAAATGCCGATATCTTTGGGAATACTGACGGTATTGAACTGGAATTTTTATATAAGGTGGCCAATATAGCTGGCTCTTAAGTTATGAAAGAAAAATTAGGCTATGTTTTGCTCATGCGCAGTAAAAATATGACGAATGCGTGGTTTCACTGCGAAACCAATGAACGCGAAAGAATTAAGGAGATAAATTTTAGCCGTTATCCATCAATCCACGGCTCATCGAAAATGACATGGGAAGACCCAGAAGAAGAAATTAATTTTATAAAATGGAACATTATTCTTCTTGCCACACCCATTGGTTTGTACTTCATCAGGACCAGAGGTTTCATACCTATGGGATGCGTACCCCTAAAGGTACTTGATTTTTATCTTGATACTGGCGAAAAACACAAAACATAAGGGGATAAAATAAACAAAAGTCTAGAATTTTGTTTCCCAGAGTGTGGGTGAAGCTACTGATTGGAGTGTGCACAGATGTTTGTTGTCTCTGACTCCGGGTGGGCATTAACCTGTTCATTCGCAGTTAGCACTTTTGAATGACCACTTTTTCCTTATGGATGAGTCATCCTTGGAAATATTTGGAGAACATTTGTTTTGAGCGAGCAGTGAGCTTTTTATTGTTGCCTTGTGGACACTATGCCTGCGGCATCTCCAGTGTGTTGCGGGCAAATTTTTTAAACAAATAAAAAACATTATCGGCTTGAATCTAGAATGGCGAATGAATTAAACCTTGAATCTAAAATGGCGCAGCGTAAAACATTGGTATATTAAGGAAAGCTACAAATAATTTCGGAAATTTACAAAGGACTAAAGCAAGATGCTGCTGCTAAAATGTATGGAATTTCTCAGTCAGCAGTAGCTATTATTTTGAAAAAAAGAAAAGATATTGAAGATGCTGTGGGAAGTAAAGTAAAGTGGATAGCAAACATAAACGATTTGAAATTGCCGTAAGTTAACGCAATAACCATGTTGGCAACATTTTAGCTAAAATTTTTATTGAATTAGAGGACTTTCTCGAATGCATTGTGCTATGCTTTCGTGAAGAATATTACAAGACACATAAAGAAATTGTTGGTATGAGGTTGCATTTTCTCACATATGTTACTAATACAGTGTAAAAGAAGTGAATTTTCATTTTCGCTCTTTTATATTTGTTGAGAGTTTTTGGAAACTTCAGAAACTTATTTATCTCCCTTTTAACATGAATTACAATGCTTTTTTTATGAAAATTAGTTTACATGGAATCGAAACTTTTCTCGAAAGTCAATGGAGTCAATTCATGCTGACGCTATTCACGCCAATTTAATTTTGGAATCTATCGATCATCTTTCAGGAGGAAAAAAAAACGTGACGTGACAACATTGTGTAAGAAAATACGCATTTACTCTTGTCATGTGATAGCGACACATGAATTGAATCAACTGGTTTTTCCGTTGTTACATACACGCTGTTTCTCCATATGGTATGTGACAGGGAGATGATATTATTGCTGCCCTGGAAACCCCATGTTATGTAATAAGGAAGAAAATGGGAGCAGTCCTATACAGCAGGAAACACATTACCATTCATTCTGGTAGTGACGTTTAATCCTGTTTAGTAGAGATGTGTTTGCAGATTGGAACAGTCATGGCACACCACTTAAGTTTTTTAAATAAACAAGGATAATTACGTAATATCACATCATGCGTTTAGATATCATTTTAATTTCACACATTAAGATCCAGGTTCTTTAACTCATGTGATCAAAGTGTAGGAAATAAATATAAGAAAGATGCAATACTGTGTGGAAGACAGGTGATGGTGATTCTATTTCAAATAAGCCCCGCATATCTAGCCTCTATGAGACAAGGACTCATTGAAAAACGAAGTGCATCATTCTCTGTTTCTCAAACCGATCGTGGGACATATAAGTATAATCTTAGATAGAAAACTGACGTAGCTCCAGAGGAAACTGGTCAACATTTGTGTTTCTCTTGGAGGGGAGGGGACTCCTTCAACAGTCAACCGGGCCACATGGATCAATCATTCGTAAAGCATAGATCATTAAATCTGTTTTGGTTAAGGAAACAGAGAAAGGATAGATAATATTTCCCCCCGATTCATTTTCCTCAGTCAAGCCTTAACTGAGGACCTGAGGAAACTGGTCCACATTTGTGTTCCGCTTGGAGGGGAGAGGAACAGAAGTCAACCCTACCACATAGGGCAATTTGTCGCTAAAGCGCACATCAGTTTTTGAACAATGCTGGTTAAGGACACAAATAGAGGATGAATAACATTCTCCCTCAGTTCTTGCTCCTCACCCAAGCCTTAACTTATTAGGCTATTGGTAGGCGGGGGAGACAGACAGATGAGAGAAGAGAAAAGATTCATGCCGGAGAATATAGTGCATGCCTTTATCAGAAGACCATTTTCAAGTAAATGGAGATTTTATGTCATTATATATAATGTTCGGTTTATTTCTAAAATATTTCGTGAATTGGAGATTTGCCATTTTCATTTTATATTTGCTTCATTTTCGGATGTATCGCTGGTGCTATTTTTAAAATCGCTCGTTTTGTGTCGTCAACCCTATAACATTATACGAACTTCATTTAGATAAAACTCCTCTAAAAGTGCGAAATGTTGTTTTATATGAATAAAATATATTCTTGTTAAAAATAAAGCAGATCTAAATTTTTCATATTACATAATATCGCTTTTATACACTCCTGCTCAAAAAATAAGCAACAAACACAAAGACGCGATGGAAATTTAATTCATCGAAAAATTAATAATTTATATCATGAGAAAAGTTTTATGCAGGAATTTTTCTTATTTTTCATATTACGCAACGATTCAGATAGTGCTAAAGACATCAACTGACTCTTTTATACATCATTTAAATTTATCAGTTGTTGACATAGTATGATTCAAAACATGAATTGTCCCCTGTTATGAAATACAAAACAAATTTAATTTTTTTCATAAACATAAAAAGGCTTATAGAGGTGCAAAAAATTGCATTTTGTTTTGAAAAGAATATTTTAACAAATTCGATTGAAATGCAGATTATTACTAACAGCAAGTTTCTTGCTTTAAGAAAATCTTTTAAAAGGACCCCTTCTATATTAGATAACAAAAATCAACTCAGGTAGAACTAAATATATCATATTGTTTGTATATAATTTAAATTTATGAACTTTTGACAATATTATTTCCAATATGTTTCATGTGTTTACATTGTGAAATATAAGACGATAACTGATATAAAAGTTATTATTAAGCTGATATAAAATTGGGAGGATTCATTAACTGCATCATATAGGTTCCAATAAGAAAATGGAAAGTTTTTCCTACGTTTAAAATTTCAAATAATATGCGAAAAAATAAAATGGAAGCAGTCCACAAACAAAAAGCACTACTTTTTACTGTATTAACAGTATTTGGTTATGATTAGAGAAGAGAATGTCATGGTATGGTAAACAACTCGAATTCCATGTGATGGCTTTTTACAAAATTAATGAAAATTACAAAGCAGAATGCTTACATTTTGAGCTTGTTTTAATATCACACTTAAGAATCTAATCTTTTTCTAGCCATACAGTCAGAATATGTGTTTAATAGCTGTGACAAAACAAATAATTCTATGAGGAAAAGACGTAGAATTGAAAAATTGCGAATGTATTCCCGGAAATATCGTTGGCCTTCGTATTCCTTTTATATGTAACTGGACTTTTTGTTCTGTTATACACAAAGTGATTCGTATTTTTTTAATAACTTGCAAGGATGCCAGGAAGACAAAGACTAAGCAGTAATAATATAGCAACATGAGGGGTGCAAAAGTAACTGACGATCTCTAGAGTCGGGTCGTTGTGACAAAGAAGTAACAAGCCGTAGTGCAGGCTGCTTTTTCATGGATGAAACTACATTTTCAAGGGGTGGTATGGTCGCTGTACATAATTGGGAATTGTGGTCATCTGAAAACCCATCAGCAGCAAGGTAAAACGATGCGAAACATTTCTAGATCAATCTTTAGATTGGCCTCGTGGAAGATTGTTTGCTCTTCCCATACCTACTGCTAACACGCTTGGCGAGAGAACCTATGGTATATATCTCGAAGAAGGTGATTTTCCAGAGTTACGTTTTGGCAGGTATTCGTCATAACATATGGTGTCTTCTCTCTTTGCAACTTCACTGTCACAGCGACCCGTGCTGTGACCAAACGCCGCGTTTGCGACCACATGCTCCTGTGTAAAAATGACTCTTCTGAGTAAGCCCGACTTCCTCACAAACTGAGTAATTCTGCATATGTGTGGGACTCTGCAACAAATGCTGTTCTAAGACTTTATCACAAGTTGCAAGGATTATGTTACCTGGTCTTTTGTGAACTTTATCACATTTGCATTATTCTTCTATGAACAAATTTATATCTTTGATGAAGTACTGAAATTCGTTTGTTTCCTGCTCAACTGAACAAGAAGGGGAAAAAAATGTTATTTCATTGTCTCCCCGACCTATGTTGCGACCGTACGCCGCATTCTCGACAACATGTTCCTGTATAAAAATGACATCTTTGCATAAGCCTGAATTCCCTACAAACTATTGGACAGTTATTCTGAATAATATTGTATATGCTCGGAAGTCAGTCACGAATGCTGTTATACACATTTATCACAAGTTTCAAGAATTGTTTTCCTTCATCTGTTTGCATCATGTTTCTATGAAAAAATTTGTATCTTTGATGAGGTAATGGAATTCATTTGTTTCCAGATTCAACTTACGCAAGAAAGTAATTTGCAGAAAAGTATATAAAACGATTTAATTATATAAATTTAAATGTAGGTTAATAAGAGTGATTAGCGTTTTATAGTTTGAGAAGCTTTTCTGAAAGCAATTCTTCAATTTTTTTTTCAAATGGGGAAATTTACTCAATTAGTGTTTATTGGATCAAAAGGTTTTTCTGTTCATCGTCTGAAATTATGAACTATTGACCGAATATGATTTGAAAAATGAACTGTCTTTTCACACGAGGACTCGGGTCAACTACTTCTGAAATTTCGCTCACATTGATGGAAATTAATAGAGCAAAGCGTTCTGTTTATTTTGTAAAGGATTTCCTCTTTGCAGTGTAGGAAATATTTAGTGAGTTAAAATGTGCTAAATGTGTAATCAAACTGAAAGATTATTCTCAAGATTAACTATTGTACATAATATGATATATTGGGAAAATTACATCTAAATCAAGGATATCCATTTGTACGTAATAAATAATTTGAGGAATAAATATTACTATCCTTATTTCCGTAGAAAGCAAAATTATAAATTTTTACTTTAGTTTAAGATAACATTTCCTTAAATTTCTCTGCTTCGAAGTATAAATGATTTCATGAATTTTATAAGCAAGCATAAAAAAATAATAACAGGGAAGATAAAACTCAAATCACATATTCATGTTTTCACATAATTTAAACACAATATATTTTTTTATGTGTCGTCTGCTGGAAAGCATTAGTTATGATAAGACAATATGTGTTGAAAATTATATCATATGAGTGATTTCAAAGGTTTTTATTGAAAATATTTATCTTGTTATGTTTACTTTCTCATTGGATGATAAGCTCTAAATTTTATTTGACAGTATTATTTTGGCGTTATTCAAGTTATTCAACAGCAAAATATTATTAAGTTTAGCGATCACAAACTGCGCAGATACGAATGAAAACTTAAGCTGCAATGAATACGGCTTTTCACTCAAGTTGAAGTAATTTATGATAGTTTTATTGATTTTTTGAATGTTCAGAGGAAGAAATATTTTATATTGTGCAACTTTCAATAATTTACAACGAGTTAAAAACGAAAGCACTTTCAATCAAAAATAAGATTTAGCAGCATTTCATGAAATTTTAATTTATTATGGATAATTCAACATATGGTATTAAAATCTCGATGTTGGCCAGAACTTTTCGCTAATTTTTGAATTCAAATTTTCCAGTAAGTTGGTGACTAAAAATATCTTTTACTGCTATTTTAATTATTTGGTCTAATTTAACTTGCTTTAAAATTTGTGTAGAAAAAGACAAACTAACCTTAAAAGTCTGTTACGAGTATAGAAAGAGAATAGTCATTTTGTGTAGAGAAATGAGCAGAAATAAAATCTGTAAGAAAAAATTAGGCTGTTGACGTAAAATAGCTTTCTGCTTGGAAGAAAAATAAGTTTAAGTTTAATAGTGATTATTAAAATCTGCCTTGAGCTATCTGTTGAGTGATCTAATTAAGGTAAAACTCATTTGATTAAGGAGATTATTATCTGGTAATTTCTGCTCAAAATATTATCAACCGTCCAAGCGGTAGAACCAACTTTTTTCATTTTCTATGTCTGTCGTCTCCCGAGAGCCTGATTCACATTTATCGCTACACTTTCTTAAAAATTTCTGGTGAAAATTCTTTAGATTTCAAAATTTATATTTCTTTTCAGAATACGTGATTAAGAAAAGATTGTGAATTAGTGATTTTCTCTGTGATTAGGGATAGGCAGTGGACTTCGCAGGTAAAGAACGCTGTTTTCTCCTAATTTAAACGGCGTTTAGCCTTACGCATTAAGCGATTTTTTTGGTACAGATCAAGA
Organism: Araneus ventricosus; assembly: GCA_013235015.1. Classification (NCBI taxonomy): domain Eukaryota; kingdom Metazoa; phylum Arthropoda; class Arachnida; order Araneae; family Araneidae; genus Araneus; species Araneus ventricosus. The sequence goes on from BGPR01014567.1 coordinate 16,319, forward strand.
TTCAGCGCTGTGTGTTCTACAGCCCAGTGCTTTTAATCTTACCGTTGCTTCGTGGAGAGAAAATATTTTCTACACAAACTGTACTAATTTCAAATGACTGGATTAAAATTCTCTAAAATGGTTTTCAAAGCTGAGTGCTCTAAGCTAAAAGTTATTGAATTTTAAAAAGTAGCCGCTTAGATAGCTACATTTGTTATTTAACTATTTAGATGAATTCCATCTAAGAAGCTCCATTATATAATGAAATGTATCATCTTACATCAACACGCGTGCATCTTGGGTATTTTTTGGAAATGTATAATCATAACATACTTTTTACTATTTATTAACTTTTAATTCTCTAAATGCTGATGAGTCAATAAACAGTTCATTCCATACAACTTCATTATGCAGTTGTTAATATACTATTGTGATTTAGTAAATATCCAAATGTAAATTCAACGTAGCAAACGACTTACATTTTTCTTCAATTATTCAAGTTGTTTTCAAGCATCGATTGCTTTTTATATAAAAACCCAATAGTTATGAAAAATATATTTTTCATTTTCTGAGAAACAGCACCATCCAATAAGAAAACCTGTTAATTTTTACTAGCCAGAATTTCTTCATTTAGCACATAGTGCTGATTTTTTAACATTTCCAGGCTATTAAATTAGTAGCATTTGATGACTGTCTCATCTAAAAATATACAGTGATCCTTCGAAAGTCCTGCACCCCCTCGCTTAACTTCAGAACGGCGACAGTCATAGTCATGAAAGTGGTGTATAGGTATAATAAAGTAGCTATGAGCTACGCGATGAAGTCATTTATAGCATCTCTTAACGGTAACACCCGGAGTTAGCGTTCTTATCTCGAAAACGTTATAAAATACGGAAGAAAAATCAGTTTCAAAATTGTAGAACATCACCGATTTAGTCCGAAAAGATAACTTGCACACATTAATGCTAAGAAGAGAACGCAAGAAACGTCCATTTGTGAACATAAAAGGTTATTCTCGTTCTGAATTAACGCTAGCAAGTCTGTCAGAAAAGTTGCACCAAATAGATTTATTTCCTCTTATTATTAACAGCAATTTATTTTTATCGGAATACCTGACTGATAACAAGATAAATGGATGTTTCAAATATGTGTTAAATTAATCGAAAGTGCTTTCTTCACACGAGTATTTAGGAGATAAATTAAAGGAAAATAAATGAAACCAAGAAAAACAGTTATAACGGTAGGCGGAGAGGGAGGAAGGAAAAGAACCCGAATAGTCAACTTATTATTTTCGCGACGATTAGGAATCGGCTGTGGGGTCTGCAGCTCGCCATTTTCCCATAAAAAAATTTCCTAATTTTCTTTCATTTTCAGCATAGATTTAAGATATTTTTTCCATTCGCAAGGAATGCATCGTCGAACGACAATTGATATTCAGAGCTTAATTGTGGCTACATGATGTGGGTAAAAACAGGCTTACTACATACAAATATTAGATCATCATGAGCTTTCAGCAAGAAAAAGTTGGTAGATTTTACGAAATAAACAAATCACTAAGGGTTTGAAATGAATGGAAGCGGGGTTGAAACTCTGCAGTCACACCGAAGTTGCCACCACTGCTCTAGAAAGTTATTTTGCATTTTTTTCAAATTTCATTGTTAATTAAAGTTACCATTTTTCTATGTTAAAAAAATAATTATTCTCAAAAACTCTATAAAAGTTAAAATACTTCGAAATAATAATCTAATGATTTAAGAACTCAAAGTATAATAATTTATATAGCCGAAAGAATTTTGAAAAAAGAATAAATAAATCCGAGTATACTCTAATTCTTCTTAAACATGTAGATCTTCACAGGGGCCATGGCAATTGCTAAAACGGCAAAAATAATTTAAATAAGAAACGAAGGTAGAACAAAAATTAGTAAATCAATCCAATATCTGGTAAAATGCTACTAATCAATCAGTAATCCGAGAATTTCAGTAACACATTATTGAGGAATTAAGCGAAAATGAAATGACAGGAAACTCTAAGGTTTTCTTCATAGTTAGAGCTTAATTGAAATGTTATTGGATAAGATTTGGGCACAGTTCCTCAAATCACTAGAAGATAAACAGTTCTCCGGGAAAGATAAATTTTATTTCCGTTCCTAAACACAACTCATCAAACAAACGACTTCTTTTAAGAGTGTCTTCCATCAGAAAAGCTTAAGGAGACTTGAAATACCAGCAACTGTTTAATTAAGAAGGAAGGAAAGACACTGATTGGAATATTTTGTCAATGATTTTCTCGTGTAGTCGCAATTAAGGATTCGTTTTTGTGACTTGTAGTGCTATATGTGTTGTGTAGCAACTTGAAGATAAATTTTAGGATTTCCGATACGTAACAAAGAAGACTTTGGCGTAATTTCATTTGGAATAACTATATTTAAGTAATGAACAAGTATAAATACAAATGTTATTTACTTTCATTCATGATAGTGAATATGAAAGAACTCCGTCTTGTTTTTTGTAATTGGGGAAATGTGAGCAGTGAAAATTCTCAAAGGCTTATTAAGAAAATATTTTTTTGTCTTCATGCGTGAAATTCTTTAAAAAAGTCACTAATTGTTTAAAAGAGTCAGTCTTATACGGAGATCAGATTAATTCAAGTAAAGTTCATTCTAAATTGTAATTAAAGTTTCAATTTGGTATATAAGGATAATAGCTGAATAATTGTAGAGATTCCATTATAATCATCCAAGAAATTTTTATCAGATTTGAAACCAAAACGGAATCAGTTATCTTTCTTGCAGTCATTAACCATAGGAAAAGTAATAAAGAGAAAGACGATGACTGAAGCATATTGCCGAAAATAAAATAAATGAAGCAAACATACATTAAGAAGACAATTCATTTTTTAATTCTAGTTTTGTCCTTACGAGAAATCATCCCATCTTGTCTACAATTTATGCTTTATAAAAACTTTCATAAGGTATTTAAAATTTTCTTATAAAATTCTTGGAGGAGTAAAGTATTTTCAGCCGAACATGTTGTCGTTTCACATGCTTGAAAGCAGTTAATTGATATATGAAATTAGCTAAAATTAGTCATGATTAGTTAAATTCTAGATTGCCTATAGCGTGATTCAGTATTTATTAAAGAACTATGGAAAATTTCTGGTTGAATTCAAAAGCATGCCAAACTTAAAATCATATTCAGAGATGAATGAATATATTTCTTTGATCTGATAATTATTCTAGTATTTAGATCTTAAAAAATACTAATTTTACTTCTAATTACAGGAAATAAAAAGAGCTATGGATAGTAGGTTTGTATGAATAAATGGGCGAAACTCTAATTTAGGAAACATAAAAATTTCTAACTGAGTTTATAGGGAACTCCAAATAAAATATTGATTTTGGTTTGAAATGTATAGAAATCAAATGTATCACAGGTAATTAATAGAAAATGTGGATTTTCTGGATTGCACAAGTGATTAAAAACGTTTTCTTCAATTCAAACAAGAGCTAGATCTCGAAGTCTATAGACAAAAATTTAGTTACATACAAGTAATTAAAATTTTTTAAGATTTTAAATAGCTTATCAAAACACCAGAAACTTACCTTCTACCGTCTATACACAAGAAATAGTTCGCAAACCTCATTAACCCTTTGCGGACAGTTATGCCGTATAATTTGCGCCCCAGTTCACCCACCTCGAGATTGAAGTGCAAGAAATCCAGTTAAAGAAGAGGATAGCGGCTAAAATTCGGACACATATAAAAATATTATCCATCCATTCAAACCCATAACCATATTACATTATGAAAAGTAAAGTTTTATATAAGTAAATAAGCACAGAGCTGTAAAAAATGGGTTGGCGTATAAAGTGCGCCAACCTGATCTGAGTGTTCTAAAAAGTTACTTATCCGCAAAGGGTAGATTGAAATTTTTCTGGTCAATAATATGTACGATTCATCAGCTTTGAGAAGAACTCAGACCTCGTTTATAAAGCGTGTTTATATGAAATTGAAGGGTTCGTTCGGTTTTATATAAGATCATAAGTTTCTTAACTGCTATTTTTGTGAATATCTTTTATAGATAGACATTTTGGAATAAGAATCTTTATTTAGAATTCTTCTCTTTATACTACTTTTGTGGGGGGTTTTTTGTAGACTGATATTTTGGAATGAAAGCTGTTGTTTAGAATGTAAAGTATAAATACTTACTAAGTGAGAAACAGCTCATTATAATTCAAAGTAAACTGAAATCCAAAGCAATTTTCAGCTTTTGTTTTCATGTTTAGTAAAAATATTGCCAAGTAACTTGACCTTAAACCACTTAAACTTTAGAAATAATTGCAGAATGTTAATTTGTACTTCTATCTACTATATGCAGCTTTGATTATATTATGCAAAAGCCATTCCATTTTGAAAAGAACTGAAGCCACATTTTGTTGTTTTTTCTACAAAAGTCTTTTAAAACAATCTTTTAAATAGATTTTTATACAGTTTGGTTGTTTATTGCAATGGTATTCTAAAAAACGTTTTCCTTTCCTGAGTAGTTGTTAAAGAATTAAAAAAATTAATTAATTTTTCATTTGTCAACGTTATAACTTATAATAGAATGGGGATCTTAGCAACTTTCCATCAAAGAGGTTAAATAATTTGTAATTTCGAAGATTAACAATTTTCCTTAAGATGATAGACATTAACTAAAAGTTTTTGGTGCTTAATTTAGTTGTGTAAAATCTTTAACTGCACAGGGCGGATGTCTATAAAGTTTTATTTTCGGCTGAAAGTACAGAAAAAAATATGGGCAATTACTTTAAGAGAAAAAAAATAAGAACACATATTCTATGATACATTTTTATTTTTTGTAATTTTACATTTCTGCATCTAAGCGATATTAATGTTTAAAAGGGTGTTGAATTTAAATAAGCTATGCTGATTGAAATTATTTCCTTTTCTTTCATGAAAATTCAAAACGCATTATCTAATAATTTAAAATAATATCTGAACTCACTGTGATTCTTATAATTCTAAAAATTTTGTTTTCAGTAAATTGCTTTCAATTTTTTTTATTTTAGTATAAAATGCAGAAGACAAATATCGTTAAAAGCTCTATGAAATATTTGACATACTTTTGTAAAAAATAAAAAGCTTATAATCTTTTTAATTTTCTGTATTTTCAATTACTCTAAAAAAGTTAAAAGCCTTTTCACTTTATTTTAATAAAGTGAACGGTTTTAAAGCTAAAGGTTATTGCTTTGAAGAATTTGAGTAATGATATGCGGGAAAAACTTATAGCATAAAAATTTAGAGGATTAATGGTTTTAATAAAATGGAGCAATTTTTTACTTAACCTCTCATCCATAAGTTCAAATTTCGTATACTTCAGAAACAATTTATTTTGTTTCTAAAATTTGTAACTTACAGTTTTGAAACAATTTATGAAAATAAATTTCTTTCTCTTTTTATAAAGTAATTTGTGTCTAAAATATGTAGCGATATGTAACGTCGACTGTAAGGCTATTATTATACGGCAGGAAAGTTATTTATTTTAGACGCCTAAATAAAATAAAAGATTCCTTCACGTTTTTTGTGGTATCACCATGTAAGCAAACTAATTTGTTTAAAAGGTTCAATGGTTGAAGGTGCCAAATTTATTCAAATGAGTAAAAGTAATAGAAAATATGTTAAAACTGTGCGAGGGATGTTTATCGTGATGAAAATCTCGGAAATTAACCTCCTCTTATGACAGTTGGATTGTCTTACTATTTTTCTTTGCTTTCTACAAACTTTAAATATTTAATTTTTAATTAAAGTCACGATAAATTGCTAACAAAAATGTTTTGAATACTGGGTGGCAACGCGCAAACAACGCTTTTTTAATTTCCAAATTTTTTTTTCTAGTTATAATTTTGAAAATTATCATTCGGAAGAGAAAAATACTATTTTTATGTCATTTAAAAAAATGCCTATTCAGCTATTTTTTCTGATTTTTTAAAAAAATCTTATTTGTATTGGAGCCACTATAACGTGTTCAAAATTAAATGTATTAAATATCGTCACTAGATGGAATGGCAGTGGTATTGCTAAGAAATGTAACAACTAAAATTCTGTATTATACTTTCTTTTCTCGAGAGTATAAAAACGCGTTTTAAAGGTAACTTCATGAATATTTCGCTGTTTTATTTAGTTTCGAGGTATAGGGAAGCGACAAACTTGTTTAAACGAAAAAACATCGGATGGATATATATTTGATATTTAATTTCTACGATATTAAGTAAAAAATTTTCTTTTAAAATTTTTTGTGAATTTAATAAAAGCATTAAAAACATTTGTCTTACTAAAAAAAGCAAAAGTTAACTAGAAAAAAATCGATGTGATGAATGTTTTCGTTGAAATTTTTTTAATCCATCCTCAATTGTTTTTATTTTTAGATGCCTTTTTAACAGTTTTATGAAAGAGGTCATCAAACTGAATAGTTTCATGACCTTGGTAATTATTTTCTAAAAGTTTGATGATCTACACTAAATACCGCGACACTCATAAATTTATCACGATAACATTTAATAACATGTTTAAATGCATTTGACATATGTGGATTTTATTCTGAAACTTTTGAATGCATGCATGTAATCTAATATTGGAAATGCTTTCATTGTTGACTGAATGTTTAGAATCATACAACAATTGCCTTCGAATAAATGCAATTTTATCGAAATTTCTCTCATCACGAAACTTTTCAGTTCCAAAGTATATCCCCTCATAGCGGCAAATGAAACAGTTGTATTATTGAAATATTTAGGCGGAACTAAATAATAATGTGCTATTATTCATTTAGTAGTAAGCACAATTGATTTAAATTCAAGAATTTTGTTTTTGTTTACAAAATAGAGCCTCATGTATTATTTGATGATATATTTTGTTATGAAATGTTTGCTTTGTTTTCGAATTCTCTTATGGTAGATAAACCGGATGTTTTTGAAATAGCTCATGCTCGGCCTTGAAGAGAGAGACAGGTGTCCGAATGGGGGCATTCAGTTCTATTCTTCACATCATTAAAATTTCAGCCAGCGTCATGCAGTTGTGGACGTTGGAACAGCTTGTTTTTTATGATTGTTTCATGAATAGTGATAAATTTATTGCCACGTTTCAGCATGATTTAGTCGTATATTAAAAATCCTTATAATTGATGCTATTTCCTCGCCTAACACAATCTTATGTTGGGTTAATCTCGTTCAAGAGGTTCATAAACAAAAACAAAAACAACTTGATAATCCACGCATAGCACGTGCACCAAAAAATTGGGAAAGAGTTAGAGTTCCGAATTTACGAAACCCCCCCCCCCCCGCTATGCTCGGAGACATTCTACAGAACTTCATTTCTTTAGTAAAAATGGTCATCATTTGCAAGATGCAATTTTCCTTTTATGTATATCATTAAATACTATGTAGACACGAGTGTTGATCTGCAATTTAATTTTTTTCTTGCCAAAAACTAAAGATTTTGAGACTATTTCAAAAGTTTACTGTTCAGTCATCTTATTCATCATCAGGTATCTAGAGAAATTAAATAAATTTCTTTCTTAAAACAATATTGCCTTTTATTATTTAAAAAATAATAATGTTTAACAAATGGAAAGACGTTTGCAAAAATATATTTCATTCTAGCAGTCATAAGCTCAAAATATTCACTTGTCACCTTTACCACAAAATGTTTCATTGAGAAGTAAAAAAAAAAAAAAATGCTCTTCACTTTCAAAATGAGCTGAAAGCTTTTGTTAATTTTATTAATTCTTACCTTTTATAAAATAATAAGGACAAACAGTTTGTAAAAAAACATGATAAGAAAAGAGGAGAAAATCCTTACTAATAGGGGGTTGTACCACATTTTGAGTGAAGTATATATTATATATATATTATATGCGACTTAAAATGGACCCATAGAAATTACTTAAGAGAAAATGAAGCCATATTTTTTGCAAAGTATTCTCTAATTTCGAAAGTGTGACTGGAAGTGGTATTCGGACACGAAGTTTGTGTTCTAAGCATCTCCCTCAAATATTCAAGACAGGAATTTGTAGGTGACCATAATCATGTTCTTTTATTGGTACTTGGTGGACCTAGCAATGTGGACAGGATATATGGAGTTTTGAAAAGACAGTCTATTTCCATGGATTAAAATCTAGACAAAAGGACGGGTCTGACCCATTAAAATGCTCGTAGAGTGATCTGTTTTGTCCTTACCCTGCGGAATAGCAAGTGGGGGCATGATCGCGGGAAGTTGTTGAAATCCGTACACACAAAGGCCTCCATGGATAGAAGACAACAAGCGACAGCCAGGAGTAAATTCTTCTTTGGGCGTTTGTTCTCCAGACCTAGACACAGCGTCAATCTGAAATAGGGCAAATTCTGATTCATCAGATCAGATGACATTAGGGAGTCTCAGCATGACGTCGATTGGCAATATTACATAATATTACTAATGGTTTACATCATTCCACCATAAACGTTCCCAACAAGATCTCTTTTGACAGTTTTGGATAAAATATCTTCTAGAGTTTGCTGTTCATTTCGAAGATTGTCTGGAATAGCGAATGCTTGAGTTTTCGAGCCACTAGTTGCGTTTAAGACTCTCTCTCTCCCCTTATTAGCCAGATTAGTCTTTCATCATCCATTGTGATTTGAAGACATTATTTTACCGTCTTTTGTGTACGCCATCAGGGCAGCTGATATCATGCTCCTTACACACCCCTAAAGGTTTGCTTTTCGCTCAAAGAGGTTCCAGTTAAACGCTCTTCAATGCTCACGTCTCGTTGAAAATCTATCAGATCTGGTATCAAAGCGTCTCTCGGAGTGAACGATGGCCGAATTGATACCTATGGCAGATGTCGAGAGACAGATACCTTAATTTCTCTTTCACTAAGGGGCAGACTTGTAGGCCAAATGTCACGGCTGCACAGCAGATGTGACATGCTGCATAAATTTTTCACAGGTGTTCGGATTTATTTGTCTATTTGATGTGCTAGAAAACAATTATTTTTTCTTTAGAATGTACACACTTCAATTAATTGCAACACTTGACATTTCTTCAATTATATTTGGAAACTCAAAGATGTACTTCATCTGAAACGTCTCACTATTCGACAAAATACCGTATTAACTTAATAATTCCTTTGGAGTACCAAGTTTACTTAGTGCTTCACTAATTAATATACTAATCAGTGCTATGGTTTCTTCCTCATTGTCAGTTAGACAATGCGGAATATCATAATTCAGTGTAATTAATTCTTTGCGTATGTCCTGTGAAAGGTTTAATTTAGGGATCCCCAGCTGTATTTGTTAATTGATGAACGATACTTTGGAATAACATTTTTCCTATCGGAACTTTTAATGGACAGAAAATATAAAATGATTCGTAAGCACTCATAAAATTTTATACGATGTTATCACTACTGTAGTTAGGTCTTTTGAAATGATGGTTTTAAATTGGCTACTCTCAAGTCATTTGCAAAATTGTTTATCTGTTTGCGAAGCGAATTACATGCACTTCGTCAAAATTTTTGTTGGTCTTTCCCGACAGAATTAGATGATTCCTTTGTAATATATATTTAATTGTAAAATCAATTAATTTACAATTGTTATATTGTCAATTTGTTAATGCTCTAGCATATAATGCTTATAGGCTTTTAGAGGATGAATAATTTAATTCGTTCGATTCAATTTTTCTTCATGTACTTCGTAAAGAATTTATCTGGACCCACCATTAATAACATTTATTGTGAAAACGATAAACATTTTATTAGATACGGGATAATTCAGTTGATAATAGCATGGATGACGTATCAATGTAACTGAATTCTGTGAGTCTTAACAGATCTTTTCCAAGTTGAAAATGTGAAATGTGGTTACAGTACGATGGGAACCTTTTCCGTACCAATTATAACGTTCCTCACTACTAACTCTGGAAATTTGAATAACATTGCAGCGGAAATGTCTCATATTCTTGTCAAATAGATCACCAGACATATTCTACCTTTATTGCTTTTTATGGAGTCACCTAAAACTTTCTGTGTACGACACTACCGTGAACAATGTTAAATATATTTTTGCTCTTAACTCCAGAGCTATTGCGACATTCCAAGATACTCCAAGACTTTTGCAAAATGTTCGTGATCTTATATACTGACTATGTCAAGCTAGTGTTAACTCTTTAATCCCGAGGAGATTTTTTTTCTACTAGACCCTTTAAAACCGGCGATTTCGGGAGGATACGACATGAATTGAACTCTCCCAACCTGGGTGGTCACTTACCCCACCATCTCACCTCCTGCTATAACTCTCCCTTAAGGCGCAAGGAAATATGCTGTGGTTGGCAAGGATAATTGGACACCCTACCGCGCTTATCTCCGAAGCAATCTCAGATCTTCAACCCCCTGAGAAGAAGCCAATCACCTCAGACCGCCCTTCGTCGCCGTTAAGGGAAAATTTTTAGACCGTCCGGGACCGCCTCGCTTGGTGTGAGAGGGTTAAACCTGGTGAGGAGAACTTACGTGTTATGATTATGAGTGGAACGCCTAAGCACATTTCATAAATTTACATTTTCTTTTTAATAATAAAGAATATGCTATTTCTTCGCTTGAGTTCATTTCTAGTTTTTTTCTGCGCAGTGCTATATGACGACTCTGTTTCCTACAGTACGGTACCATTGGACTGCGGATTTTTTTTCTTAGCACTCGACCCTTTCCCAAAGCTTGTAATATTTTCGGCGCAGCTTATCCCATTCGAGGATCTTGTACCAGGGAAAGTCACATCAAATCAAAATCAACCCAAAGCTTGTATACACGGTTGTGAAATAATCAATGTGTTTCAATCAGAGAAATTCATGACCGACTCTTCGCAGTATTTTACTGATCCATATGACTTGTCATATGTTACTGCGATATACATCATTATTGCTCCGCTTCTATCCATTTTCGCGTCAGAATTATTTTGATAGAAAGTCGACCCTTGAAAGTTGAGTTAAATTTAGAATGGCTGATGGTTAATCTGTTACAGATTATCCAAAAATACACTCTATGTTAAGATAAAGTAAAATGCTGAATAACCTAATAAGAAGAGGTAATGAGATAGTTAGTTATGCTGTCTCTTAAATACATGTAATCATCTTAAACAAAGAATAGTAAAGGAAATTGTTTGAAAAAGCCTTGGCAAAAACATTTCCGTTGTCAAAATTCTTAACTGCATAATGAAGTAAACGGAATTGGGCTAATAGAAAGTTCTTAGAGAAGAATGATTGCGAAAGAGATTCACTTTTGCATATTTTAGCTGTGTCGAAGAATTGATCAGCAATTTTTTTTCATACCATGTATTTCATTTGATGAGGTCATTTGAAGGCATTGCATTTGTAATATCTAAACCAACTCAAGCTCATTTTCAAAAGCTTCTACATTAAAAAAATGGCATTGTTTTCATTTACTTTTATTTGAATTTCATCCATCGACGAATAAATCTGCTCTGGAAAACTTTAATTTTTATTAAAGCATATGGAATGAAATTCGATATTTAATTATTATCATTTGTTGTGGAATTTCAGCAAATGATTAAAAACAATATTCTAGTGTATTACACATGATTTATGGTATTATGGTACTATTAACTTTTCTATGTTCAAATCAAATAAATTCATCAAACTTTTATTTTTGTTTAAAGTATTCCAGACTTCCAATGTCCTCAATTTTTTTCTATTCATAACATAATTTCTTTGTCTGCTAAAAGTTATCAAACTTTTATATTCATGCATGGTATTGTCATTCTAGGGTATATTAAAGATTTAACGAACTCTATCCGAAATAAAAATATTTCTCATCATTTGTAAGAAAGGTTAGAAACTGACTAGATATCCAGACAGTTTTGGGAAATTGTTGATTTATAAAACAAAATAATAAAAAATGATTGATTTTTTTGAAAGGCTGATTCAAAGTGTAATGAATATAGTGATAAAAATATGATTATATAAAAATATAAAAGAATGATGTAAAATAATAAATATATGAATGGATTGTATAGGGGAAAGTCGGGCAAGACGACGAAAAGTGTAAAATGACGAATTGGATTTTTCTCGAAAATTTCTCTACATGAATGTTCCGATTCTGCATCATCAGAGACCTATAGCGACCAGCTACCCGTGTCACACCAAAAGATTCCACACCGTTATTAGTGTGATTCACAGTATGTGGTAATGTGTTTTTGAGTTGTTCCTGCGAAACTTTAGGTTGTTGCTTGGTAAAGGATAGCGTTAACATAGTAGATATTTTTTATTTATACATGCGATATTCCTAAAGAGCTTATGAAAAGCGTTTTCAATGATGTATTATTTGAATTTTGCCGATGAGTTGATATACTTGAATGTTTTTGTGAAATAAAATGGCGAAGTCGGGTAAGATGACGACTTAGGCAGAGGGTAAGATGACGAACCCCTCCGCTTTAATTTATGAGCTCGTCGTGCTATCTGAGTGCTACTTGCCCTTCCGGCAACTCACTGGCAATCCAGTGAAAAATGAGCATCTCATTAAAAAGGAGATTGAGGGAAAAAGAAGATAAACGAAAACTGTGACAGCTGAAGAAGACCGAAATTAATAATACAAAACGCAACAAACCTGTTAAAAATTCTACAAAAAAGAAGAAAGCAGCTAAGCGACACCTCGACTCCTAATTTTCTGAGTCTGAAGACTCAATTCGTTCATTTGAATTTCCTTACGTTGACGCTGACGACAATCTGGACCGAGAAGACCTCGATAATGAAGAATGCATCATTTGCAGTGAGCAAGGAAAATACGGAATTGTGATTCCAATGTTTTATGTGCAAGCTTTGGCCCCATTCCACCTGTACTGGCTGAGACAAAATCCAAGCCCATGGCGACGTGATTTTTGTAACTGATTTCATTTCTTCGAGTTTCCATCTCAAATTTCGATTGATAATATTTCATTTATTTTGTTCTGTTACTTTAGTCTGATTATGTTTGTTTTCTGTTATGTGCAATTTGTTATGATCAAGATGTGATCTCAACAGTTATAAGTAGTTTTTTGATAGCATATAGATGTTGAATTAAATTGTTCTCTCAGTTAGACGGGTAAGATGACGAAATTGACTTTTTTAAAAATGAAATTTGAAAATTAAAACAAAATATCACTTTTAAATAGAGAGTTAAAGAAGATTTTTCCGTAACAGTAATCCTCCAGCAACGAATTTTGAAGTCAGGAAAAATCCTCAAATCTTATTTCTCCAGCTTACCCGACCTTCCCCTACTGTCTTTACATTTTGATATATTGTAATATTTAAATATGAAATAGAAATTGAAACATGTATGACACTTTTTTTATTTGCGATTCTTCTTAATGAAAGAGCAGGTGAATGTAAACGCCATGTAAAATATTTTCTCAATTAATTTTCTTTTTCGTTTGATAAATTTTTCTGAATACTGAACATTAGATTTCATTGATACAGTGATGTTTCAAAACAGCCACCTAATTATCAGTTTTCACTTACTCAAAAAATAATTGAGATGAAATTTTTTTATTTGATATTAACTATACATTTTTCAGAATTGGTTTAATTTCAAATTTATTGGATTATTTTTTTAATTCAAACAAAATATGAAAAACGATATAATGAAATGTCAAATGTCACCGGCCTTTGTAAATATGGTTTTACATATAGACAATTAAATGTGGCGAATTTGAAAATAGTACATACAAGGTTTATTTATGGATAAGGATATAAATATAATAAGCCGTCATTACATTTTTAAAAAATTTTTACATAACTGAACATGAAAAAAATTTGTAATCTCGGATTCATGTTTGAACAAAAGTTTTGGCTTATATCTTTCAGTGCACATTTTGTTTTAAACAGCTAAGAAGTCCAGTTTAAAATTGTCGAATCAAATGATGAAATGTGAAAAATAAAGGAAAGCGTTATAAGAATGAACTATTTTTACATTTGTCAAGAGATTGAAGCAATCTCTGGATCGTATATCTCCTGTTGTTCAGCTTCGAATTACCTAAACCTCATATTCGGAGGTTCTCAATGTAGGGCTTTCCTAAAGAAAATTTGAAGAAGATAAGGAAATAAATATGAAAACAGTCTCTTACGCAAATGCGATTTACAAATATTTAAATAGAACACAATGCTGAATCATATAATACATTTTGTTTGATTTTGAGGTTTATAAATCGCCTTATAATACATTCCATTTTTGCCTGTATATAATGAGCAATAATTATGGAACTCAGAGATCTTCAACGACATTTAAATTGTATAATGCCTCATCAAAGTGCTTTAGATTTTTATTCTGAACCACGGTCAAATATTATATTAAAAGAATTTATTTTCATTCTGTTTTAAATATTTTTTAGAATCGTGTTAAAAGTAAGAAGGGAATAAACTTCGTCTAGTTTTCAACAACTGAAAAAATATTTTGTGTTTTGTACCTTATAGGGTTTTATAATAAAGGAATTTTTCTATTATTCTATATAATTACTTTGTTAACTCATCCTTTAACTTTCTATTCAAAACAAGGTTTTCTTATTTATATTTGTAAATATGATTTTACATTTTCACATGCATCTACACATTGGTGTAATGATAGAACTGAAAATGAGTTTCATAATAATATGCCTCAAGCATTTGAATATCTTTTCTAGGCCTGGAATTTCCATTAGCAAAGAAATAAATTTCATTTCAAGAAATAATTGAATTTCCTCGAAACCGTTTTAGTTTTCTCGACATGAAATGTTTTGACGCTCTACTTTACTATAAACCATATATTATATAAACATGTTGCATAATGAATTTAATTTTTGAATCTTTTAAAATTCATTACAATAATTTTAATCAACTCGGTGACACTTTTCATACTCTTGATGTGAAAATCTTACTACTCATTGAAGAGGAGACTTTTCCTCTTCATTTACCGTTCTGGCATGAATTTTACAACGTAACATCAAAACATGAAATATGAAGCTGGCCAAGAAGTATTTTGGGACGGACCTCGTTGTATTGAATCGTGCTTAGATGACGAGGAAGGGCGCCTGATCTGGGAACCCACTCTCCAAACTTCCAAACCACACTGACAGAAGGATGGTTGACCCTGAAAAATTTAGTGAAGTTTGTAGTGAAATTTGTTTCTGAACCCGCAACCCTAAGCACGGAAGCAGACACATTGAAACTCTTTTAAAACTTCGAAATAGGCAGTATAGAATTTAAATATTTGAGGCTCAAAAAGGGAGTGAATTTAAAACATGGTTGTCAAAATTCTTGATTGATTGATGTATTGGTTTAACCAAGACCAGTCTTTTAGAAATACTTGCCTCATTTTTTCTAGAATAATTTTGTGGCAAATTCATATAATTAGAAATAATAAATTGAAAAAGTTTACCACGACTTGAAACTGTGTCCAAAGTTATCGTGCAAATGTTTTGATGATTCTATGTCGATTTGAAGTCATTTTATTAATCACAATTTTTTAAGCAAGCTAATTTATCAGAAAACAGCAGTTAATATTTTTCAGTTCAGATGACTCCGAATCTCCTTATTTTCGAAGAGATGAAATAATTCTTTGCGTAATGAATTCTTTAAAAAATTATTTTATTTACAGCGCTTTGCAACTTTAGAGTATAATAATACGCGAGATAAAATTCTAATAAGATAATGGGTAAAATACGGGAGATAGAATTCTAATATAAGACCTTGGACATTTAGTTTGGAAAATTACCTTTTCTGAAACTTTCCGATAGAAGCAGAATTTGAAAAATAATAAATGTCGATAAAAGTATGTCAAAAGAAGAAACAAAAAACCTTGTTATTTTTTATTTTTCATAAAACAGTTTACCATCTGAAATAGATTTGGATTCGGATTTTGAGTAATTAATTAAGTTTTAATGAAATTAAATATTTTGTCAAAAATCCATTGACCAATTTTCAGTTAGAAAATCAAAAATAGCCTCTATTTTTGTTACCTGAGATCTGAACAATTATAATATAAGGCTGAAGCCTGTAATAATCGGCTGCTCATAAATATTTTGGCTGCCAATGATACTTGAACTTAGTTACTGATGATTACAGTTACAATGATACTAGAACAGTTTTACATTTTACTTGGTCACTTTTCAATTTCCCGTAGATCATCTTTCGAGAAAAATCTATAAGTGTTAGCGATATAATTAGTATAAGTTCCCTATAAGCATAGGAACATCATTAAACGTTTGTAGTACGCCCAAAGAATATTTGAATACTGCAGATTGGACTCTATAAGGCAGAGCGATTTTGTTTAAAAATAGGCTAGAATTGCAATCTTCATTCATCTAAACGATTTAACTCGTCCTTTGGGTGTATTTTGGTTGTTTCAAGTAACATGATTTGATTTGTTAGGAAAAATTGAAATTTCAAATATGACATCGTTATGTGATCGTTATGTCAGAAGTAACCAATTTCAAGATTCTTTATTGTTATGGTAATCGTTGTCCTTTTCCACTCACAGAGGTTTTCCGCCAAGCACATTATAATTCCCACCTATTGTTGTGTGCATGCCCACACGCAATGTTTCACAATATTCCTGTACTATAATATTGGCCATTTTCTGTGTGCTAATAGGGTTAGAGCGATAAACGAACTTTGTGTTCAGAACGTTTCACACTGCAATAAGAATTTTCTTTTTTCATATCTCTAAAGAAACAACAAAAGAAACATATAAGGATTGCCGTCTAACGGTTATTCCATTAAAGCACTTAAAGAAAATTATTGACTGTTTTAGCTTTTCTAAAAGAAAAAAATTTAAAAAAAAGAAAAATCCTCCGGGTTTTGCATTTAACAAGTTAACAAAATAAATATGTGTTGTCAAATTCACTTTCCTCAACTTCTTTTTGCTTTCAGTTTCCCTTTCAACAAAAATGATGCATCATATTTTGTTATTTGTCTACTTTCTCATATCTTGAAAAGTTCATCACTTGAAACTTTTCATTTGTTTATCCACGACAATTTTCCTCTGTTTGTTAGGGGGATTTAAAACACGCAGTTCTATTTAATGGCTTCTTAAAAATATGCGAGAGAATACGGCAATTTTTTCAATCTTTATTTGTAAGGGAATAAATTGTTTCATGGAGTACTTCGTAGTAATAGTACTTCGATCAAATATAGAAGATAATTACCAAAATACTTAAGCATCATCTTACTATTTATGAAGCATTTTGATAGCGAGCTATCAGAAATTTGAGAATTTTCGTAGAAATTTACCAAAAGGAAAGAAGTTCCTTTTTTTTAGGTTAATAAATCTCGCGTAAGTTCATGTAGACATTTTCTTTAAAATTATATTCATCTTAGAAACTAATTAGAATTTCTAGATTCATTTCTTAAATTGTAACACATCTAACTATATTATTGAAAACCTTCGATTTCTTTGATGAGATAAAATATAGATAAAAAATTAAATAGCTATACTAATTAACTTTTAAAATATATTTAGTTGCTATGCGACCAAATAAGCCATTTTCACCGACATCACTTTAAAATTATGCATATTGCTGAGAAGGTTTTTTAAAAAAAGAAATATGAACATTAATGATACTTTTCTGACTGTAATACAACTTAAAGAAATATATTTTTCTTGATTTACCTAGTTCTCTAAGGAAACATAGATGTTTACTTTTCCTAAGAAGTTTCAAAAAGTTGTGAAGTTGCTGACGATAATACATTATTTCAGAAGTTATTTGATTCTAAATGTCGTCGCTGAATAGATATATATATTTCAGAATAGACGTACTTAGTCTCTATGTAGTTTATTGTCAACGTTATTCTGTATCACCGTAAAACTTCTTTCTTGTTTTAGTTACTTTCGCACGGATTTCATCTCTCGCACATACTCATTTCAGGGGAAATAGGAGCAAAACGAGATAGCAACAACAAAGAATAATTATATACCGAAAAACAGGATAAAGCTTTTGTCCTCTGCTATATGTGAGTGACTCTCCAAGCGTTTATTAATTTGAACTTGTGTTGCCATCTAGTGTGAATTTGATGAACTGAAGCTAATCGTTTTTTCCTCCTTTGTGAAAGTTGAAAGATAAAATCTGTTGTTTAAAAACAAAATTAAATCACCACAAGATGCTGCGTGCATTATCAGTGGATTATTTATTTTTCAAAAAGATTTTTTTCATAACATAGGACTCAAAAAAAAAAAAAAAAAAGAAGAAGAAAGGAAATTAATAAATTAATCAGCTTACTTGTTTTACCGTTTTAGTTATTTTCTGATGTGGGTTATTAGAGTAAAAAATCATCTTCAGTGCTTTGTGATACTAAAACATACCTTGACGTTGAGCTACGTACGAATTTATGTATTGATCAACGTAAGTCAAAGAAAGGCTGTAAAGTACTAAAAGATATCTGCATTCTATGGGAAAATATCATAAGAAAAGTGCATTTTTGTTTTAAATAAAATACTATTGAAATCACCACAAAATGCTGAGTGCATTTTCAATGGTTATATAACATACAGTTATAGTATACAACATACCATATTTCGAACCACTAAATTTACGAAGAGATTTAACTTTTTACATGCACATAAAATTTTCAAAATAACAAATGTACCTTTGCTTAATTCGCAGTTATGTAGAGACAATGATATTAATATTGATAGCTGATTTAATCTTGCCGGATAGTCAGAAGTTAAAAGTATGGAAAAAAAAGCAATTCTTTACAATATTAGAACAAAGAGAACGACGTAGTGTTAATAGTCTTAAAATCATCAAATATCGTAATGAAAATAAATTAATAAATTACAGAAACTAAATAACAATTGGCGGATCGTCCATTAGGGCTGAAGAGCTGCAGTCCTCCTGAAATTATTCAAAAACTTGTATTGTCGTTTTTATTCTAATTGGCTTACTTTTCCACTTTAAGAGTTCAATGATGATCGAAAATGGCAAGAACGTAATAAAAAACGTAAAAGGAAGACGGAAAATGAAACAAGAATTAAGATAGAGACAGATCAGAGCTGCAGAGAGTTTTGCCCCTCCTAGGATCGAAATTTCGCGCACTGAGCAACTCAGGGCTCTCATTCGGAAGGAAAAAGCAACCCTTTCTCCCATTGCAATTAGAACCCCGTCTCGCTTGGCGCGACTTCCTCATTTGGTCTTTTTTCTCTTTCTCTCAGTAGTGTAGTCGTTAAGCAGTTTTTTAAATCAAATTCTGAGGGAGTTGTAATTTTTTTTCTCCTTTATGTTTTCTTGGGATGCTGATTACGAATCTGATGTTGGCCACAAAAATTTTTTGTGGGGATTTTAGTTACATCCAAAGAACATGAAAATTTTTCCCCCAGTTTTTAGCTTATAACTCAAAAACTATAAATTTTTTTGTATATGATCATTATATACCAAAATAATCAGCATAAAATTTCCTACGAGTTAGGTTTATACAACTTCTACAATACTGCTTATTTCTGAACTGACGAGCCATTATCAGTATAACAATGCAATAATGGAACAATATTAAGATGCATTAACAAACAATTTTACTCAGAGCTTTCTTGGTCAGATTGAATTTAAATTACTTCTATTAACATCCGGTTGTTAAGGTTCACATGATTATTTTTTGGAACCGAGGTCAGATTACGAGGATGCCGATATCGCACTCTCTAAACTTCTAGCTGCACAGCGTAGGAAGTTTGTTCCTAATGGATATAACATGCATCAGACCAGTGGCGGCTCGTTTTATGTAATCTTGGGGCTGCTGTAACTTGTAATCCTTCAATGAGCAGTAATGTATATTTATACAACTTACATTTTTTTTGTCTTTTCAAATTTACTTTGAGTAGTTTTATACTTAACGAATAAACATATCATTTTTTTCTTCAAGTAGGTAAGTATTTTAACAAATTAATTTTAATAAAAAATCAAACTCGAAATTTGTTTTTCGATCTCCAGTTCCGTTTCCTGTATTTCTAACTACATTCATAAAAATTAACACAATTAACAATAATTAATTATTCATAAAATTAACATTTATTAATTAAATTTGGTTAACAAAATTGAACCAAAATTAATGTGGTTGAACATTTAAATGACCGTATAGTACAGAGATAAAACAATTTTCTTATTAATTTCACGAAAACATTTTATGGTATAACTAATATAAAAATAAGCATAACCGAATACTATTTATTAGTATCATTAAAAATTATTTAAAAATAAAATCTATTCTTTTTGTTTTGTTTCCAGAGAAAAGATCAACAACCTTGACGTTCGTATGACGATTAAAAAATGTTTTATTCTTTGAAATCAAAGCAGCTACATGTAACCTATCTCAATTCATATTGCGTGCGTCAGAAAATATTTTATTCTTTTTTTAATGTTAAAAGCAGACATCAAGCTCTAATGTAGTATGTAGTAACAAGAATACCCAAGATGAAAAAAAAAAATGATTAATTTATTCTCTTACATCTATCTAAAGATGCACTCCGATATTTATGTTTCGTTAATATATTTATTAATATTCTTAAGAAATTCTGTTTCTTGAAGCAAACTGTGTTTCGAGGCTTCTTAAAATATGAATCATGATCCCAAATAGAATGGCCCAGAATATCGGGAGTGACTAAAATTTTGAAAACATATTTGTATCACGGAAAAATTTCTCATCAATCTCTTCATTTATTATTATGATATACAGTGAAACCTCTCTGAGCGGCCACCCCTCCGTTCCGCTCTGAAGGGTTTTCGTTACAATTACAAGATAATTTCTATAATACATAATATAAACAAGTCTGAGACATATATGTTATTTAAAATGAAGTTTGAGACTTATCTAAGGAGAAAATAGTACTTTATTTAATAATTTTTTACATTTTTTGAAAAAAGGATACAATTTGTGACTGTTTTAAGTTTTTACCCTTCTCGGAAAAAAACCATTTTTTCAAGTTCGTTTTTCAGTTTAAAAAGTAAATCTCTAACCGGTGCGTTTGTTAAATAGGATGGGCGAACCCACCCGGCGGCCGTTCAGAGGGGTTGGGTGGCCGTTACTAGGGGTTATTTTAACAATAGGTCTATGGGCCGAAAAATCCGTGCCACGAAAAATTGGCCGTTAAGAGGGGTGGCCGCTATGCAGGGGTGGCCGTTCGAAGAGGTTTCACTGTATATATGTTACGGTAAATGTGGATAATCGGTTATTATGCATAATAACCAAGTAGGCCGGGTAGAGTGGATAATTTATGAGAATTTACCACATTAACCGGTTATTATGCATTATTACCAATGAAGTTCGGTCAATGTGATTATTTTCAACGGAGTAGCTTTCAGCTCTTCTAAAATCCTCTAAAGTTGGACTTAAAATTTAATTTTAATTAAATGTTTTTAAATAGAATTTTTATTTATTTAATGATTTTATATTTCTCCGATTACGTAATTGGAAGATTTTTGTTGATTTATGAATTTAATAAAAATCTTTTGAGTGGAATTTTATGAATTTGCTTGTTCATATTTTGGAATTCATCATTTGAAATTCTGTTTTCACTTGCGTGGTGGTTTCTTTGATTCTTCGCATTATTCTATTTTCTTTTGTTAAATCTAGAGTATTTCTTCCCAATTGCAAATATTAGAACTGAGTAATTCTATTAATTCTTTACTATCCCTTATTCTGAAAAACATTTGCCGCTAGTAGCGAAGCTGCTAGGGGCAAATGCTATATATTTTTTACATTCTCTGATATACCTGTGTTCTCCTCTAATTTCTTCAATATTCTAACATTCAATGAGTTAGCGAAGCTACTCGGTTCCGTTTCCCCCGGGCTAGCGAAGCCATAAGATGCTTTTTAAGTTAACAAAATTTGCCGGTGCCCACTTTAGACGCCGCAGGCATCGCGAGCACAATTTTTCCTGCTTCGCTTGAATAATTAAAAAACGTTCCCTAAACGTGTAAACCTTACATTCAATGACCTAGCGAAGTTACTAGGTTCCGGCTCTCGCTTCTAGCAAAGCCGTAGGATGTTTTCTTTTAGTTAAAAAATCACTTTAGATGACACAGAAGGCATCGCGAGTGCTGTTGAGATTCTACATTTGAAACAGGAGATAGTGCAAAGACAACCCACAAATACTTTGGTTTCGAAAAAATTCATCTTGAAGCGACTTCCCTTAAAGTCTGTATTAAATAATAAATTTTGCTTATTTAATCACATTTTACAATGAAGTTTGGTCAATGAGATCATATGTCAATGTAATTAATCGCAATGACCAAACTTCATAGGTAATTATGCATAATAACCGGTTAATTTGGTAAATTCTCATAAATTATCCACTTTTACCGGCTTACTTGGGTATTATGCATTATCGCCAGTTATTATGCATTCCTCACATACAAAATACCCAGGTATTTATATTTAAATAATACCTTGGGTATTTACCTGGGTATTTTTTTCAATTAACTTTATTCATTTAAAATACAGACACTGCTGTGAAATAAGATGTTTCTATATAATAATAATATATAGAGAATATATATTGAGCATAAGGTAAGATGAAAAAAGAAAAACAAAGTGACATATGGACCTTTTACAACCTTTTAAATTCTATAAAAACTCAAAAAAATGATTC